>CAXAMN010005692.1:179095-269589 GCA_963970005.1 Durusdinium trenchii
TCACACTTGTCTCCCACTTGTCTCCCAGTAAGCTCTGGATGCTCTGATTCACAACCTGGATCCATAAATTTCATGTTTTAGCCCTTGTACGGCGTCCCATTGTAAAGTCAATGAAAAACAGAATTTTAATGCTTTCCCTTTGTGCGTCTACATGGTGGACTACAGTTTTCTTCCTCTAGGAAATACTGCTGGCCATATTATTCGGAGATCTCATTCTTGAACATTGCTCTGTTTGGGGTCTACGCTGGTATAATTCATTTGTTTTTGTTTTTTGTTTTTTTTGCTTTTGCTTTCTCATTTGCATTTTGGGTGCTTTTTGGATTTGCGTTTTTTTGCTTTTCCTTTTTGTAGTTGCTTTTTAATGCTTTGTTTTTGCAATGTTGTTATTTTCAAGATTCACAGAGTTAGCCTGGGTCCCGCGAACATAAAACGATACATTTTTGTCCGCTAAGGAGACGCATTGCCGCATTCCCATCCGTTCTACATCTGGTCCCTCCCTTCTTCGCTTCCCTTCGTCGCTTTGAGGATACACTTCTTCGAAGTTGGAGGAGCGGAGAGCACAGTGCCTTGGCCCTGCAAGTGGAAACCGAACGCCGCAAGCGGAAACAAGGCACGCACCGGACGCATCACTGTGCTTTTAAAGGACGTATGTAGCGACGTAGAGAGAACTGACCGGCCAAACAAAAACACTCCTTGGGGATTTGAGCCGTTCGAGTTCTGAGGGGGGGTATAGAAAATGTGGTTCAGCTTAGCTGATCAGGAGAGTTTTCTATGACTGTTTGCAATTTTTGCTGAAGCTGAAGCCCCCATGATTTAGAAGATCCTCAAAGAATATAGAGCTCCTGATAGGGAAGGGGGTCCTGACACCGGAACGTGGAGGTTTCTTCAGTTCGCAACAGAATCCATTTTCGGGGTGGTGAAAAAACACATCAACACACCGTAACACACCTCAACCAATTCATTGGACTGAAGTGACTCTTCAGTGTGTAGAACTGTGTACGTTTCGCCGGACGCAGATTTCGGACGACATCTGAGGCGATTGGACTTTGACCCTGGGAGACCATGAGTTCAAAGTGCACAAGGCCCACAGAGTGCGGCCCGCGTGGCCTGCGCCTGCGTGGTCTGCGCCTGCGTGGTCTGCGCCAGCTCTGAAAATCAGACATTGTGAGACCAAGAGCTGGAAGAACAGATCTTGACATGACACTGGTTTGGTCTCAAAATGCCAAGTCCACTGAAAAGTATGAAAAGTAGATGAGCACCTTTTGGTTGGCCCCACACACAACCCACAACCCTGCATGCGAGATCCTTGTTTGCAAACAAGACGCTGAGTCCGCTGAGTGTTCATTGCGTCGAGAGGCGGAAATTGTCGGGCTGGGTATGAAGAATGCAATGGTTACAGATCATTAACCTTTGGATTAGCTTCAGCCTGGAGTTTAAACAGAAAGGTATTCGGTATTCAAGACCCTTGATACTATGCCATGAACGAAGAAACCCTGGTGCAATTGTATCAATCTTCCACTGATGGCTGGGTGCTGTTCTTCAAGTCATTCACGATCACCATCCAGTCCCTTCTTTGGATGTCGAGACGGTCTCCATCCACTGCATCGTGCGACCGTCTCGGGTCCCGCCTCCGAACCGGACGACCTCCTCCGGACCGGCGGCGCGGAGGTCATTGTGGCCACCGGCGAGCGCGCGAGCGCCTTCCTGGCGGCAGCCTTCCGGAAGGCGGGGACGGGACGCAGATGTGGGGGACGGACTGGGTGGGGGATGCGTGGGAAGCTGGCCAGGGCTCCCAGCAGCAATTAGGAGGTCAAGGCGGTCAAGGGCTCGCCAGGTGGCTCAAAGAGGCCGCTTGAGGGGATTCTAAAGAAACAACAAAGCCCCATCAGTTTTACAGCAAAGAAACCAAGGCACGTGGGGGAAGTCTTCGGATGTTGGTGAAGCCAAATCCACGAGACCCACGGATATTTGGCTCACATTTGGGCTGTTTGAGGCCTTGGATGGGGATTGGATCGGCATTTTAGGCGGGCCCTTTTGGGGCTAGAGGCCATAACATGGGCTTTCAGACTTATGCATTTCAACGGAACTCGTTCTGCTCTTCATGTCATCCCATGCCTTCTCCCGCGTGCCTCGCCCAGCACGTGGGCGATGCGGAAGAGCACACGGACCTGACCGCGCCGCTCGGTGTGAACAGCGAGAGCGGCGTGGGTCAAAGGTGGAAGAGCTGCATCTCTCGAAGAGACACATCGAGGCGCGCAAAATGATGATCCTAGAGGTTCTGACAGGTTCTCTTCTGGCTATTCTTTTTTTTGAAAGATGTTGAAATCGCATTTTTGAGGTTGTAGGTGCCTTTTTGGGTTGAAACTTTCAATGTCGATTGGTGAAGGTTCTGTAGAAGATTGATCGCCTGCTTTTCTTGTGCAATATGCTCCAGCAGATGGAAAGCTCATGAAAGCTCCTGCTTCTTTTCCGCTCATTTCCGCTTGCACTGCCACGTCCTCATCCACTTTCCATTCACTTTCCCACCTCCTACAGTCCCAACATGTCGTTCCCCTCGGGCAGACGGACTCCACTCAGGGTGGCCGAAGAGTAGTGGATCGAACCTCTAAAGCACATGCAACACGTGAATCAGCACCAGGGTTTCACAAGGATTCCTTAGCTCAAATGACCATAACTATATATATATATATATATAACTCTTTCTTCTCAGAGGTTTAATACTGACACTGCTCTCAGGTTTGAACCCTTTTGCTCAAAACAAGGCAGCTTGGGATGGGGCATGGACCCTATGCCGCTCCAGTCGCTTGCACATGCTCACAAAAACCGCTCTCAGGCTGCTGCCCAGACAGTGTTGGCCGCATTTCGAGGCTGAAGCTGTTTGACATGTGCCGATGTGCATTTGATCTTCAGCACATAGAAATACCATTGCCATCAATTGTTCTACGAGTCAGAGTGTGATGAGATAGAAGAATACAATACCCAGACGCTCCATGTATGCCACAAAGGCCTACATTGGGGTGGTTTTGGGGGTCAATGTAGGCATATATATGCGCCTGGGATATATATATATAGGAGATACATATACTGGTTTGATCGATATGATGAGAGAGTCCCACGTGCACTTGTTTGTAGCTTTCAGCATAGATGGACATCAGTGTTCAAGCTGCTCGTTTCAACCATCCAGCAATGCATTCAGATGCGAACCATCCGGAATGGAACCTTCCAACATCTTCGAACGCTGGGTGTGTGAGATTGCTGGATCCATGTAAGAAACATATATTTAATATGCAAGGTTGTGATAGATCTCCCACCCTTGGTTCCAAACATTTGCATCCTCTTGAGCTTAGTTATTGTTCGTTGGTGAACTCTGCAAATGCCTATCCTAGGAAATCCTTGGAACTGGAACATTCTAGGATTTGACTTGTACAGCTGTTATTTGTAGCAGGCATATTTGGATCCACTAGCTGACTCTCTTTAGCTGATGGCTGCTGGATGTTTGCTTGCGAGTTACTGTTGGAAAGACCTCGGGACCAACGAAATCCATATTGCTTTCGTGCTTTCATGGGTACCATGACATCATGCCACAAGCCCACTTGGTTGATGGACTTTCAGGTTTCAAGACCACCCATCCTTCCCAGCTGCTTTGTGCCACCCAGTCGTATGCCCTTCTCTAGGCAGTGCTGGACTTTATCTACTCAGATAAACTGGACATTCAGGTGCGGGCAGTGACATGTGGGGCTGACCCAGATTGAGTGGCAATGCCGAACTCAGACCAAAGATGAGAAAGTTAACCGGCAATATGAAAGGATCTAAGACATCCTGTCCTTCATGGGACAATTCACCCCAAGGTCAATCAAGGGAATGCAACACATGGATAAACATGGATCATGTTCGCAAAGAAAACGGTCCCCCCCAGCTCCTCTCACGTTTTCCGCACCACCGCCCCATCCTCACCGCCGCCCTCACCGGTCCGTCTCGGCGTCGAGGCCGACAGTTGGGGTCCACTGGTGAAGACGGCATCTCGGCGGAGAAAGCCTCGGTCCACGCGGTTCGCAGCGAGGTCCTTGCAGTATACATGGAGCATATTGTATGGAGCATATATGGAGCATGGAGACATGCAGTATGGGGGAGGTGCACATCAGTTTGTTTAGAGTTGAGATGGATCATGTACCTACTTGTAGACCTGCAGATGATTGAGCCCAAACTCCGCGAACTGTGAGCATCTTGATTGTGCTCAGCATACAAGACGCCAAATACCTAGTATGTATTCTGTACGAAGCTTGCAATATACCCATAAAACCATTCTTGGCGGTGGATTTCAGAAGAAATATGTTGGTTGCCAAGTCACAGTCCATTTTTGCAATACCCTATACATGTTTAGTTTTTGAAAGGTGCTGGTGCATCAGGGTGTATCTACTTTGAGCGTCCGTTTAGCGTACACATTCCTCCACTCCATTTTGGGAATTGTCTACACATGTATCATGTGCGAAGCGTGTTAGTTTAGTTGGCGGAGTAAAACATTCTGAGCATGTAGCAGTTTCTTGCAAAACAAACTCGTGTTTTGAACATCTCTAAGCAAGATCAAGAGACAAGACCGTTGACTGTGTCAAAGAATCGGGAGCACCCAAACAGGAACGTGCATAAGAAGCATGAAATAGATGTGGACTGTTTATTAACGCAATTAACATAACCTTCCACATGAAGAGGTCTTACAATCCAAGTGCATGTGTGTGTTGTTTATTTATTTATTTATTTCAAGAGTCTACTTCATTGACATTGTAGGTTGGAGGCCACGGCTCTTAGTAGAGGCCATTCCTACTAGTTGGAGGCCATTTGAATTAGGTTGGAGTACCCCCGGTCCCCTCGTTTTTTTCAAACGAACGAGTCCGAACGAGGCGGTTCGGCTCCTCTGGGCTCCGACCGGTGGCGCACGGTGAGGCCGATGTGCTTCAAATGGGCACGCTCTACACGAAATGTGTGGAGGTGAAGCAGGGAAGCGGCGGGAATGTGGACCATCATTCAGATCTGGCAGATAGATTGTACATATGATTTGGAAAACAGATAGTCTATAGATTCTAGATAAGATATTTGAATAAATAGATGGATCAACACCCGATACAGTAAGTTGATAGATCAGGCAATGGGGTAGGTAAGTACACAGACTGGACTAGTATTGGCGACCCCTCGCTCGCACGAGCGCGCTTCTGTGGCGTGAGCATCGCCATAGCAAGCAGCAGAGAGCAACAAAGTTCCAACTCTGAAGGAAGCAGTGGACTCATGACTACTGGCCATTGTGAATATGCATTGTAACTGTTATTCTGCTCATGTGAGATCATGTGAGCAAACAGGCCAAAGTTGCTAAAAGATTGCTCAGCAAAGAACTCTCTAATCACATGCAGGCTGCGAAACGATGCAACTTCCGCAACATCCTTTCTTTAATGGTGGGGTCTCATTTTTTTCACAAAACGATGACTGTATGTAGATGACTGTATGTTTTTAAACGAGGTTTTCTGGCTGGCTACGCTTGGTGTCCAGCGGCCATTTGGCTGAACATCAAAGAAAGGCGTTTTGAGGCAAATCAGCGTTTGTTTTTTCAGGTTGTGACGTTTTGATGATGTATTTGTTGAACATCCCTTATTTGTTTACAATCTGTTCATGTCTTTTCTGGTTGGTGCAGACCTTTGGAGTTTCTAACGAGTTGAGAACATATTCAGCCAAGAATGGCGGGTCCTCCTCCATGGAACTGGGCCATGAGTCAATGTGCAGCAGATGCATGCGACTTGGCTGGCAGACTTGGCAGCTTGCAAAGAGGATTCTGCGCAATCGCATTAAAAATTCACCATGATTCAATAGGTTCAGTTTCACTGGTCGCACTCCACATAGTCGGTTTTATTTGGTGTGGAACCTAGGAATTTCCACGTCGGGTCGCTGAAAGAAAAGATCGCTGGGCCACGCAGTTCTTTTTGTGTCGATCCTTTCGAAGTTCTTTTTCACTTCCGGAGGCTCCGGAGGCTCGCCGAGCGGCTCACGCGGATCGTTTCACGATTCAAAAGAAACCTCCGGAGGTTCTTCTACTACACCTGTGTTTGGCGTGTTTTGTTCTTTTTCTGCTGATGTTCGAAAGACCCCCAGGTGTCGACCAGCCAAAAATGATCAAACATGACTGGTGTGGGAACCCCATATGGATGTTTCACAGGTTTTTGGGAGGTCGCTTCCAATTCTTGCCAAATCCTCACTGCTCCGCCGCGGTTCCGCGGCGCCCGCTTCGCCTGGACGGACGCATGAGGTGTTTGCGAGAACTCCCAGGCGGCGCTGGCGGAGAGCATTGTGGCAGACTCAAAGGCGAGAGCTTTAAGGATCAACACAAGAAGACTGGATTTGCCCTTTGGAGGACCAAATCTAACGGTCCTTAATTTTAAGCAAATTTAAGCCTTGGGCCTTTCGTATGCTTCTGCTTTTCTTTGGGGATTCGATGTGTGGATGCTTCCCAACGCACGAGTGACTGGACAATCCTCTTAATTTGGTGATCCCGAATCATGAATATAGGAAACTCTTGCCATACTTCTTCCATCTTCGTACCCCTTTTATGGGTGCACCTCCGGTCAGTTTTCCCCCAAGCATTCTCCGGTTTTGCTGGAGCTCTCGGTCAACGGGTCCAGGTTCCTGGGGGCCAAGGCTCCAGACGGGACATCAAAGCAGTTGAAACTTGCTGGTTCTTTCAGCCGGACTTTTTAAAGAAATGCAAGAAGTTTGTGACCCTTTTGAGCAGGAGATTGACAGGAATTTGTCGCAGGTGTTTAATTGCAAGCTGTACTGTAGACCTTCAGGTATTAGAACCTGTGCACCCAATCGAAAAGAAGCGTATTCAGCAGATTAATTCAAAGCAGTTGTCAAACATATTCTTCTGCGTGTCCTTTGGCATGTCTGTTTTGCTCGACCAAAACGAAAGAACAACGATTTCATCAAGGTTTCTGGGGTGCACCGATGAGCGTTTTTGGGGTGTGTGGATGACAAGTGAATTGGCTGTAAAACCATAAATGTAAAATTTTTTTGGTTTTAAGTTTTAAGTATTATGTTTATATAAGTGATTTTTGTTAATTTCACTCTTTCCTATAGGGTTTTCTCGTTTTGGTAAACCCTCAACCCTAAACCCACTCTTGCCACCTTCATTTGACGCGGACTCGGCCCACAGGCTCCGACGCCTGCCACGATCGAGAAGATTCTGTCGCCCCTGAGCGAAGCGAGCGAGGGCGACAGCGAGCTCTCCCAGGTGCCGAAGCCGAGCAGCGTCCGACCGGTCCGAGACAGGAACCGCCGGTGCAAACCGCGGAGAGAGATACTCACGGCTCTGATATCATGATGTCCTAAACATAGCGCCTCCTCTTCTTTGATGGTGATGCTGAAGGCCAGTTTTGCAGAGACAACACTGCCCCGAAATTCACCACTCCCTCAGCAACATTGGAGCATGAATGCAGCACTAAATCAACCAGTTTAGTGCAGTGTATTTCAATAGTTTTTATTTGACATAGTAAACCAGGGGCAAGTGTTGCCACCCCTTTGGGCCTCTGGAATAATATGGGATGATGGGGTTCATTCTGAATGAAGGACTTCCAATTGCACGTGGAGTGATGTGTGCCTACAGTACTCCTTGACTGCAGGATGTTGACAAATTGATGTTGGGCTTCTTCAGAGGATCATACACTCATGTTCATTGGGATCATCATGACAAGACCTCCGGTCACTTCCAAGACCGTCGGATTTGGAGCGATGTCATCTTCCTCACTCGACCGGTGGCACCCGGTGGCGGTAGCTCCACGGATCCGGACCGCATAGCGAGGTGGTCCAGATGAGCAGCCGCATGAGGCCAGACGTGCCATGGACGTCGGGGAGACCCGCGCGGACGTGGGGTTGGCCAGGCCGCCTTTGAGGGGCCCCGAAGGGTGGAAAGCTGTTGTTCGGATTGAGGGGAGGAGAATGATCAAATCAGCTGCCCAAACCTGCGATGACCAAGCAAGTAAAGAGCGCTGGTGAATTTCAGGAGTTTGGTTTACTAAAACATCTTAGTGAGTAGGGGACCATCAATTCCAGAACTCAGGCCTTGCATCGTTTTCCCAGGAGTGCTTGACCTTGTAGGCTCGATTTGACCATGCCCAGATGCTCGACTCACACTGGAAGATGACAGGAAGACACAGGACCTGGAAGTGGATGCAGAGATGGTGCGTGGCATTCCTTTGTGCCTTGGTCACGCATCGATGCGCACCGGGTGAAACACCTCCCAAGGTCCGGTCACCTCCCAAGGTCCCAAGGAAGAAGACCAGAACCTAGTAAGAAGGACGCTACCAGGAACAAAGGGCATCGCTACTAGGAGCAAGGACACTACTAGGGGGCCTTACTACTAGTAACAAGAAGCTACTAGGAACAAGGGCATCGCTACTAGTAACAGGGGCACCGCTATTAGTAGCTAATTTGCTACTAGTGACAAGAAGCCAACCAAAAAGAGAAAAAGATGGTGGATATTGTTGCTTTGCGCTGGGGCTCACGGTCTTGTTCTGAAAGCGGCAGCGTCGCAGATTTCGAGCTTGTGGCTCGCTAAGAGGTGCAATTTAAGGCATCCAATCGAGTAGACTAAATTCTGTGCTCATGGATGTTGATGGACATAGTAGAAGATGCAAGATGTTCAGCTTATTCCTCTGCTCTACTCAAAGGTGACCCCCCAAACCCCCAAGCCTGGGTCGGGTGTAGAACCTTCCTTTCACTTCTAATTCCACTGGTCAGCTTCGGAGAGTTTCACCACAAAAGTCGCTGATTTTTTCAGGTCCTTCTCGGCATACCGAGCGGGGGCCAAAGGGACGCGTTGTTTCTTGCGTGGGCGCCAGCTTGAAGGTCCTTCCACATACCCATACGATAACCACTTCCGATAATTACTTTGGGACGTGGTTACCGTCACCTTGGTAAATTCTTTGGCTGCCGGAGCTTGAAGGATCATGCTGTAGGTCCGCAGGTCGTTGACATCCTTTGTATCTCGGATCTTCAGATCAACCGTTTGGTATAAAACATCATGAAACAGGATTTGATCATATTGGATCCGTTTGACCATGTTTGACCCCTCTCAGCTGCATATTCCATCATTTTACATTAGGTTGGAGTTGGAGGCCATCGCTATTAGGTTGACTCCATATTCCATCATTTTCCATCTAGGTAGGTCGCGGCTACGATCCACTGCAGGCAACTTGCGCTGCGCTCCTTGGGCAAGGCCTTCCGCCGGTCACCCGAGAGTATGAGCCATGGCATGCTGGTGGTGCCTCCGAAATGATGTCCAGTGGATGTATTTTCACATACAGTACTCCATGTAGGGAATCTTTACCTACAGTGGGGTGGTTTCAAAAGTCAATGATGGTCAATGTAAGTACATTATATTCCATACATGGAAGTGCCTGGGAGTGTATTGAATGTAGAAGGCAGGCCCATGAATAGGTTTTCCCTCAGGAAGGGAGGCCCCCCCGACCATTGGGTTGAGTGAGGAACACCTTTGCACACAGCTTTGCGGATTCTTCATCTCCCACTTATATCGCCTGCAAAGCCAACAAAAGATGCCAACCAAGGGCAAGGTAAACAATAAAGTTAAAAACACATATGTGTGATCTACGCAGTTTTGGTATGAATGGTGCGAGTCGACACTTCACAAGTCTGAGCCCAGTCGACTGGGTACCTGGTGCTACCGGGGGGGTCGGAGTGTTGGGATTTGCTTTGACCCAGATCCACATTCAGTTTGAGGGGCGACTGTCTTTGGTCACTTCGTTGCGGATGAAGTTCGATCAGCAGAATAAACATCTCTGTAGATCAAGAGGACATCAGATGCCTGGAGTTGGAAGATGTTTTTGCTCCCCAATTGGTTGCAACATGTTGGGTAAACGGGGGGGGGTTAGCCCCGAACGCAACACACCGAGGGTGAAAAACCATGTGTTTTACAGGGCTTCGTGGCTTTCCGGACACTCAAGTTATCGTCTTGCAACTCATGAGTTGCAAGACGATAAGTTGAATGCGTTTTGACGGACCCAACTCACCCGCCTGCTCCATGTACAGCTTGCCAAGGCTCATTGTTCAGCCGCCAGACATAAGTCTTGTTCCCAATTGAGCCATTTGAGCTCACTGTGCATTTGAGCTGGTGGACAAGTGTCTTGCACAGCTTCTCTATGTATTCTGACAGCCTCGAGCATTGAGTCCAACCCTGGATGTTGGCGGAACCACAACGCTGCGAGGCCTTCAACGTGCTGTCGTTGCAGCTTTGCATCGCAACGGCCAAGAAAACCCATTCTACGCAGTGTTAAAACAAACCTCGAACGTCGTCCTCTAAGCCAAGAAAAGCGGTCACCGAGCGAACGAAAGGTCACCGAGTCGACAAGTCAACGTCAAAGTCGATGTACGCGAGTAGTAACACGGACGAAGCTGACCCCAACCCCCCCCCACCCTGAAAGACCGATCGGATATATGTTGCCGGCGGGGCTAACCCCCCCCGTTGGCACAACATGTTGCAACATCTGAACAGTTTATTTCAAGTTCGAGTTCGCTGGCGACTTCTGGTCTGGGCCCTGGTGGTCGAACGCTTGCTTTTTCCAAGGACTGAAGAGCAGTGCGCTCGGCTCTTTGAGCAGACCACAGGTGTCGAGCAGTTCGATCTGTTTCCTCGATGCAACGAAGCATTGCTTGAGGGGCACCGTTCATCCACTACTGTTCTTTGTTACCTATGGATCTACATACCATTTGGGCAGGACCTGGGGAGTGCTTTGTTGTTGCTGCTCCGTGGCCCTCGCTGTGGACCCCGCTGTGGCCCCCGCTGTGGCCCCCGCTGTGGCCCTCGCTGTGGCCCTCGCTGTGGCCCCCGCTGTGGCCCCCGGCTGTGGCCCTCGCTGTGGCCCCCGCTGTGGCCCTCGCTGTGGCCCTCGTCGTTGTTCGCCGCCGCTGCTGCTGCTGCTGCCGGCCATGGTGAACAGTTTCCAGTGGAGTTGTTATGATCTTGCAGATGTGGGCTCTATGCACCATCAACAGTCCTTGGCTCCATTGTTGGAACACTTTTTGGCAGAAATGATTCCTGAACGCACTAGGATTCATCAAGTCAGCTGTTTGGGAACTGGGACCTGTTGGTGGAGAAACTGCCTGTCTGGCACAGTCCCCGCGTCCGGCAAGCATTTCGCCGTGGGGCTTGGATGGGTAGGCTTCACATGACATGACTGGCTAGTCATAGCTAGTCCCAATAGATTGAAATGCTGGTTTGTCTAAGCATGGTGTTGCTAGGCAACCAAAACCAAGGAGATCTCATCTACTTGTTCCACCGCCAAAGATTGGTGGCTGCGCCCTTTGCGTTCTTTTTTAGGGACAAATCCGAAAGGTAATGGGCTCTTTTGTTTGGAGATGTTCTGGAGGCCAAAGATGAGAACTGCAGCAAATTGATTCACTTGACAAGAAGGAAGAAACAGACTGAGGATTCCTGGGGCCTGGAAGCCCATAGACAATGACAGTGCCCAAGACCAATCCGTCATCTGCAATGCTCTCCAAATCTATTAAGGCTGATGCTCGGTTTGTAGTCCTGGGACGTCTTGATCCCAAAACCGAGGAGATACCCAAAGGATCACAAAAGACAAAATCTCGCTTAGACACTGCCTATTGTTGCTGTGCTCTAGGGACTCAAGCTTCCATGAGGATTTCCAAGATGACTCTCCACGTTTGAAAAACCATGTCAGAGCCATAGGAGCTTCATTCTAGCACAGCCTTTCAGTGTGTCTTGTGTCCACTTCGCAGGGCAGAAACATTTCCAGGCCATGTAGTTTCCAAAAGCAAACTGCTCAGCACTCAAATTCATGCCATCACCAAAGCTGCCATCTGTATGACTTCTCCTTCTACTGCAACTCACAACCAATCTACGCATGTCTGCGCTACAAGACTACGAGGCGACTGCATTTATTTTTCATGCACGTTTACACACAAGGATGTCAGTTTTCCTTGCCTCGAAGCTGTGCTGTCCAGGTTTATCTCGCATACGTGGCAAACTCCTGGACGTTGGAAATACCTATCATTTATCCTCCAGCCACCTGCCTCAAGCAAATCGCTTCTTTGGTGCCATGAGCAAGCAGACAAAACTTGTTCAGAATGACAAGGGTCAAAACCCTGGTACCGTCAGTATCAGCCGGGAAGTTGATCCCCCTTCAGGCCCAGAAGCGTCCAGTTCTTCAATTCTAGGGATGTTGATGTTGCTTCGCTTTTCTTTGTCATAGATCAACTATAGAACTTCTAATCTGAGACGTCCATGACGGACGGCACCAGTGCTGGAATTTCCCAAAGCCCTCAAGCAAGGTGAAGGAACACGGTTTCACTGTCGGTTTCTGGAGACCGAAGGCCACAACCCCACCTTCGGCACCGTCGGACCGTTGTCACAAACAACCGGACCGTGATTCCCATGTGTGGTGCAGCAAGTGTGCATCCCTGACTTTTGCACGCAAAGAACAACGCGTATGCCTGGAGGTCGAGTTGGAAACTTTGCATTTCTTTGTGGCTCATTTTGGCCTTGGTGGCTTGGCTCCTTTGCATCTACGATCTGTTTCCCATGCCCTTCCAGTACACCTCGAGCATCTTGGTCCAAGCATGTCCAAACCGGACACATTGCGTGCCTTCCGTGTTGAACTACGTATGTCAGTATGTTGTCAACATTGCACCAACTTTTTTCGACTTTTATGTCAGGCAATTTCCATGTGGAAGAAAGTAGTCACTGGATCATCTCATGCGTAATATATTTACATATATTTACTGTAAGTATATTTGTTCAGGGATAGTGTTTTGACTAGCTGATACAACAAAGATTCACAAAGACCATATATTGATAGATGAACGGTGAAGCTGGACTGTTGAAAGGAACATAAGACAATTCTCAGCCAAAGAAAAAACGCAGGGAAGTTGATTGGTCGGCCACACCCTTGAAGACTTGGAAAAGCACGGCACGGTCACCATAGTCACAATACTCATGCCAAATTTCCGTGCATGTTCACTTGACCAAATCGAACGCGCCGATGAACATATCGAACTGCTTCCTCCTCCAAATGTGGGATTGCCAAGAGTCCAAGAGGTTTGTGGCCATTTGTGTGAGAGAGAGAGGAGATTATAGAGAGAATGCTCGACCTACTGTCCGCTGTGCACAATTTGGGCTTTGGACTCGGACATGTGTATGGTTTTAAACGGCTCTTGGCACAAGGACCTGTAATGAATTCTGCTTAGCATTCGATAAAGTCTAAGAATCCTAGGACCTCTCTTAGGAGGGCCCATGCAACCAAGCCCTGAGAGTCGCATCGGGCTCTCCGAGAGGTCTGCTTGAGATTTCTCAAAATCATCCCACATCAACCATATTTGAGAGTTTTGAAAAATCATCATTGAGTGTTTTGCTTGATAGTCTCTCCTTTGCTTGAGAGTTTTGCTTGAGTCAAAGGAGAGACCATCAGTTTGCTCACTCTGCAGAAACCGAAGGATGCATCGATGACCCAAGGATGTATCGATTCGAGGGGCTGTTCTCACCATAGGTCGGTCTCACCAAGTTGACTACGCATTTGACTACTTTTGGACCAACACCCCTTGCAAGGTCCTCGTATTATATGTTCTTGTTTGGGCACTCTTTAGGACAACTGTCTCAGGCAGTGTCGTTCAAGCAGATTCTCAAACTGATGTGGAGCATCTCAGCTGAATTGCAGTGACGGAGGAAGGGTTTGGCCCAGAGGCCCATTGCCTAACAAGTTTTCAGGCGTCCAACCCTGGGAATGCTGGATTTGTGAGGTGTAGTAGAATGTACTTTGATGATAGGTGCTTCACCCTTAATATTTATGTGAGCAATACTTGGATTCTGACCAATGCCTCTACCGACCAGGTCACAAGGCCGTAGGGACTTTATGTTCATTTCATGCAGAACGCTTCACATGGAGCAAGACTTGTTTGATCAGAAGAGGCTCTTTTCGATGGCAGGTCTGCTCTCCCTTTGTGCAGATCCTCATTTTTATCAGCGTGTTCACATTGTAAAAAGATCCCTGCGGATACTTACTCTCAGATAATTACTCTGGATCTCGTCTTTTGGAAAGACATCACCTTATGGACGCCAACATATTGCATCGTGTTTCATCTTTGTACTCCACGATCCGGCACGATTGCCAGATTGGCAATCGATCCTGATTTTCAAAACGCGCGGCCCAAGTTTGGTTCATCCCTTGACTCCGAATGAACAAACCATCTCGTTTAAAGTCTTTAAGCTCATAGAAGCCCGTTAGAGAACGCAGACCACTGGGTAATTTGTAACCTTGCGAGATTCTTGGTGCATACATTGGCCTCGGCAAGCCACTCAGATGTTCAGTTTTAAACGGATGTGGATGTAGGTCATCAAGCCTTCAAGCAACTCATGTTTGGACGTTTTCTGAATGCTCTTGGGGTTGTGTCTGAGGTTCTAGGAGATGAGTGGGAAGCAACATGAGGGGATCACCTGTGAACTTTTGATCGGCTTTATTCCATCTCTTCTTACTGGTCTCTTCGCATGGCCTTTTCTGAGGAACATGTAAAAATGCATTTGGACTTGTTCACCTTTGGCATCTTTCAACCTCCCTTCTAACCCCCCCCTCAACCTCCCTCCTTAACCCCAAGCTGCAAACTTACAGCAACTTGGAGCATCTTTGCTCAGGATAGAATGTCCTCTGGGAATTCTGATACTTGTGACACCGATCCTGGCATCGTTCATTGGCTGTTTAGCGTATCCTTATCTTCCCTGTGTAAGGCACGGAACGACTCATCGGGAGGATGGCCAGGGATTGCTCGTGTTGGATGGATTGCCGAGCGGAGATTGGTGTTTGAACCACTTCATGTTGTAACGTCCTATACTTTTGAGATGTCAAACAGTTGAATCTTCCCTTCTGCAAAATGGCCACGGGTTTTTGAGCGGTGCTTTGCAGCGCCGACAAAAGCTCATGATATCTTTCCAGTTGCTATCACGGTGGTATCCGTGTATTGGGGATGGATGATGTTGCAAAGAAAGACGAGGGAGGGAGAGGAGGGATTTGCACGGGAGCATGGGGCAAATGCAAGCAGCTATATGGCTATATAATATATATATACATATCAGTGGTCACCGCCCAAAACGGGGTGGTGACAACAATAGCTACTCGTACTGTAAGTGTATGCTGGCAGAGAATTTGGAAAGGTGAGCATCTGAGATCTTTTTTGCTGGGAGTTTCACAGTACTCTTGGTGCCAGGTGCCAGAGGTGACCCAGAAAACTTGGGAGCGCAAGCGCCAGGGTTGGCAAGCATTATATAATTGACCATTGCAAAATGTCTTCTGACCAGAAACTGTACTGTAGTATCTAGAGCAGAGCTATGCAGAGCTCCAGGTCTTTGCCCTTTTTAGAGTCATACCGTAATACCCACTTGTTTTTTTTCCTGCTTGCTTAGTCCCTTCCCCAGCTGCACCACGGAACTTCCCCAACACCTTCTCCCCCCCGGTCTCTCTCGTCTGCGCAGCTCAGTCTCTCTCGTCTCCCTCGTCTCCTCCGGTCGACCGGCGACGGCTGCGCCGAGATCTGACAGGTCGAAGTTCTGCTTTTATGACGCTGCGAGCATCCATCAGGCGGATCCCGTCCTCATGCGTCGGGGCATCTACGGCATCGGGGGCTTCCTCCGCGTCTCCAAAGAGCTGCGAGTTCTTTGGAGTCCGCCCTACTTGGAGAGGCTTTGGTGCAGCTGGGCGACATGAAGGGGGGGGCTAAGACGCGTTGCGTCTGGGCTCTTCGGATGTGTTCAGGTCTTTTTTGGCCACGGCGGCCACGGGGGCCGTGAGTGCATTGAAGTGCGATGTCTGACTTCTTGAGGATTGTTGATCTGAGGTGTTTTCGAACTGGCCGCATATAGGCATGCAAATCCTAAAGGCAAGCTGGTTTTTGCACCACTCTTCGTGGAGCCTTGGCAGCGCTGTGGTCCTTTTCAGAAATCAGGGACTGGGACCCTCTTTCAAAGCACCAGACTTCGAGGACCATCCCTTTGGTCTGTCAACGATGAAACAACAGTGGGTTTGGGAGATCCACCAGATTCCTTGAAACGAAGCTGAAACGGAATACCCTGAAACGAAGATACACCTGCCGTATCTTGGAAGACGCAAACATCCTTCCTGGATATCATCAAATCGCTTGCGCAGAGGTTAAGATCTCACTGATCTACAGTCTTGGAAAGCTTGTGAAGTCATTTTGGTCTAAAGATTGTGTGTGTATTTTTTGTTTCAAGGCTTTTGCACCACATGGTGCTACATTTCATACGAGGCACCGTAGAAAGTCAGAGCCCCAGGGAAGAAGGGAGGCGGAAGGGAGACCATCAACGATCTGGTAAAAGGAATCACCAGACCAGATGCTAGTAGTGGAGGATCTCGCTATTTTGAGACCATTAACCCTAAAGGCCCTAAAGTTTGCCCAGCCCGAAAGGACATAAGTTGGATCCTTGCTTAAAGATCAAGAAACGGTTCGGACACTCCGAGTTTGTCAGACCTCCAAAAAGGTGTGCTCAAACCTCACAGTATGCGCCAATGCGCCGGGACGTCCCGTCCAGGGAAGTTCCGTTGACTGACAGGAGATGGTGGCTTTGGCACTGTGGCTCAACGCTGTTTTGACCACCTCCTTGCTGTGGTGTACCCTGTTTGCGGAGATGACCAACAGGGCTCAGGTATTGCTGTGGTTCGCGCCTTGTCCCAAAAGCTCCAGCTTCACAACTTCCGGGCTGAGTTCTTGTAATCAAACTATTGAACAATAATTGGGTATTTAATGGGGAGACCCCAAGCAAGGGGGTCTTTGAGAGGTCCCCAATTCATGGTCCTAACGACAGCAGAATGTTTCGGAACTGGAAAACTTCGAAACAGTCAGTCACCACATTGCCCACCTGCTATCTCACGGGATCATAGCACTGGCTCTCATCGCTCTCAAAGCATTTCGTGGCAACGATCCTTTGTTCCTTCTTTAGTCATCCTGAAGAGAGAAGGCAACACGATCACCTCACTATCACTTACACATGCAGACCCAGTTGCAGACGATCACCGAAAACGTCCCATGCGTTGCGCATGTGTCCACGATCGCCTGGTCTCTGTGCGAGGTGACGACGTGGCCGCTGATCGCGGTGCTGCACTTGTCCAGGAATTGCCTCTGCGAGAAGAACCAGCTCCTGCGGATGCTCGGTGGGGTGCGAAGCGGTTTCAGAAGGGGGACGCGAAGCGTGGTTGTTTTTTAAAGCGGGTAAGAGGGATTAAGAAGGTTAGGAAAATGTTGGCAAATACATCAACACTGGATGTGGCCACTATTTCAGATGGTCCGCAAGATTTCCCATAGTGACGAGCAACAGGAGTGGTCCGAATGCGACCGACAACGGTGGACCCCACGGGCATCGGTTTGTCTTGGGTACCTCTGGGCGGCAGGTGATTGTTTCAAGGAAGAATGCCTCAATGCTCCTCAGTGCCCTTTCGCCGCCCTATATCATTAAGATTCATTAAGCTAAAGATGAAGATCGACGAAGGATGTACTCCACAAGGTGTGCTTCTTGGGGAGTTCTTTGTTTTACCAGTACCAATGATCTGACTGGTTTTTGGTGCGATCACTGCGCGTGACTGAGTTCCGCTGACTCTACTGTTGATACAGTGCATCCTGCAAGTCACGATGGGAACGCCAAGCTTGCTGCATGACTCATTTATGGCTCCCATATACTCCCCACATACTTCCATGATATGATGAAGGGCATCTTGGGAGAGGGCTGTCAGGTCGGAGTATCGGAGTATCGAGATACTGTATCGACTAACTCAGGAGGCATGTGGCTCCCTGAGTTAGGGAGTATTCTTGTGGAGGGCTGGGTCAGGATTTGAGGGACTCCGCAAGATCACCGAGGAAGGAGTTGTTGATGTTTCCAACCTTTGATCTCATCAAAACAACTTGCACATGCCAGAAAATCAGTTTGTTTCCTATATGATTCTAGGTCTCTGGAGTCAGATGGTTCATGGGCATAAAGCAGAGCCATCATGAGTCATCTAACATCTCTTCCTTTGTGGCAACTCGCTTCAACACTTATCACTATCACTAGGGTAAACTAGGCTAGATTCTTGGAGATCCAAAACACTTCCTGCGGTTTCCTGCGTCCGAGGAATTTGGCTGAATTTGACCTTCACAAGGCGTGGGTTGTGGAGAGGTGTTCTGGGTCCTGGAGCGGTTTCGAACGTATGCCAGGGAGCTGTAGATCGTGTGTCGAGATGCGTTGATCTCATGGTCTCAGTCAATGTTCCTTTGGGCTTACTTTGCATCTTTTGGATGATGACACCACAAGCCTGCAGACAATCTGAATGTCCAACCGAACCTATGATTAAATAACATTTCAACTCTGCAGAGGAATGTAATTACGCTTCGATCCCCCACCATAGATCTTCAGTCCAAAGATTCCCAAAACAAAGGTCTCCCCAAAGCTCTCCCCGGTCGCCACCACCGGTCAACCTTTCAACCCCACCGCTTTCAACCCCACCGCGGTCGCCTTTCTGCGTCGCCGCTCCCCGGGTCAGCGAGGCACACTGCCTGCTGGACTCGGATGAGCAGTTCGTGCATCAAGCGGTCCAAGAATGGTATGGGAGCGCGGAAGCATGGCGGACGAAGGGAGTATGATGATGTCGAGATGTGTTCCTTGATCTTAGGGAAGCAGTAACACCAGGTAGTGAGATGCACTTGACACGCAAATTCTAGGTACACAGTATACCTGGAAATCACAGAAAACTCCTTTCATATCTTTCATCATATATTTCTTTGTGGTGTTTTGATAGAAGACCCAGGATGGACTGCAGGTCTCGCAGACCGGGAAGCCCAGGCAGGTCTTGCAAACATCACAGATTGCGCCGCGTTCTGAGAGTTCACAAGGGAGGGTAGATCAAAGGTGGAGCACAGCTGTTGGGGTCCCCAACATTTTTTCACGCAAGCAGGAGGGGTCCCACTTTGCCTTTGACACACGTCCTGAATCACATCTCATAGATCTCTACAACTGCCCGCGGATCAGACCAATCAGCACTGCAGAGCACAGTGCATGCAACATGAGACTATTTTTGAAGAAACATGGCAAACGCCCACTATCCCAGAACAATAGAGAAAACATTCTTGCAGGTTCATCCATCCAGGACCTCTTCCGTTTGTGTCATCTACGACCCCCGTTCATCCATCCATGTTCTCCCCGGCACGGTCCAAGCTGGGTTGCTGAGGAGAGCTTCAACCGCTATGTCCGTGGGCCAATGAGGCAAAGGAACACACGGTGGGCCAATGACCCTGCCAATGGGGATGCAAACACCCCCAGAGACTTTTTTTTTCAATTTTTTAATTGGTTTTGTATGTTTGGTACGGTAGACAAAAATGTTTGTATTCTACTTGGAGTCGGTCCATGTTTGTCACCAAAAATGATCGACGGAGAATCTCTACAGTTCTTTGTGCGCGGTCCTCCTTGTGTTTTGGGTCATGCGGCACACTCGTTCCAAGCAAGCGGTTGTGTAATCAGTTAAGATTCAATTAAGTGGGAAAGCAATGAAACAACAGCTTCATTACCGAGTTCAACCCGTTCAACTACTTGTGAAGTACCCAGAGCCACGTGCTGCGAAAAAAATGAATTGGTGTGATCTCTGACGCATCAAGGACTGCTCCAATAGAGCGAGTACAGTCTTTGGGACACACCCAAGAAGGTGTTTTGGGGTCGTATTGGGAACATGTGAGATGATCACAACTCATACCTTGGAGGGAACCTGCTTGCTCCGCGAACCAGAACCAGTTACTGAACACTTGGAGTCCATTAAACATCTCAAGGTGAACCGTTGGTGTTGTATTTCTCGTTCCTCCATCGCTTTCGATAAACATCAGACCTTGATGCATGTTTGCGTTGTTTCTCTTGGCAAACCTGTCATCTTGGGGCTTGTCTGAGACCCTCGGAATTGGGTTGATGGCATCCCACAAGTCTGAGTTGAGGAATACACTTAAACCACAATAAGAAGTTGGTCAGTGCTTTTGAGGACAGACGGACCAATAGGGCATTTTCAGAGAAATGTGCTTTTCCACCACAATGGGAGGCAAGAACTTCTGGAATACGATGTGCGGTTAAGTCTCTTGGCAATCCTTGGAGCTTTGGACAGGGACGACGGCCGTAGTCGTCGATTGGGCCGACTTATTGTCACGTGGGGTGAGGTCACACGCGCTTTTTGAAGATGCAGAGAATTCCACAGTTTGATTGATGCTAGAGGCACTGAGTTATTCCTTCATAGACTCACGCATTGAAATGATGGAGACAGTCTTTGGTTGGTGAAACTATGGCTGGGGTTGGTTGTGAGACGTTTAAATTGCAACTTTCCCTTTCATTTGTAGTAACTCTCCAAAGATCAACCGAGGGAGAGTGACAGCCTTTGAATGCACTGATGCCCCAAATGAATCCACAACCTAGTTCCTCTTCGAAAGCATCCTTGCCCTTTGCAGTTGTTTTCATGGTTGTGGATGACTTAATTATTTGATGCATTTTGGTCAAGACTCCAAGCATTCTTGTCATGTACATGAGACATGATGAGACCCATATTGGCATCATGTGGCATCACTTTTCCAATCTGCCACTTCGGCCTCACAAAGCTGTCACCCACACAGAGCCACTCCCCTGTGGACTCAGAAAAGCGGTGCATCGTCACAGAGAGCATGTTTAACGTTTGTTCAGCTGATCTTCTGTGAGCACGCGTGGTAGAATTGATTCTTTCAAATGTGGTGTGTCACGTTTCCACTGGTTCTCATATGTTGTTATTAGTAACTTGTGACTGTAGGCCCTCTACAAGGCATCGGTGGCCATCTACAGTGACTTGAAAAGTCTCTCAATCACTCTTTTCACTCCGGGGTCCCAAACCATCCTGCAGCATATCAGTCCACTGTCTGACCACATCAGCCTAGGTTTGCCATTGCCATACTATGCGCAGGTATGGCTGGTCTATGTGACTCTTGTCGAAGTTGGGTCATGAGCATGTGACTGTTGACCAAACCGATGAGGACCAAACCTCAACGGCAGAGGTTCGACACTGCCGGCACAGTGCTCATCAGGCCCTTGGTCCGTCCAAAAAGTCCCTGCGTCTTCCGCGCCTTTCGCCCGTCCTTCCGCGCCAGAAATGACCGTCCCATGGAACTCTTCCATCGTTGCTTCATCCGATTTCGAAAGGATCAACAGGGGGGGCACGCTGAAGAATCCAACATTTCTTTAACTCTGCCAAAAGCATGGCTGCCATGATTTGCCTCTTCTCACTGGTCCAACTTGTTAGTTCACAACCAAAAGTTCTTTTCGTGCCCCACTTCTCCAAGGAGCGCTAGTTTGGAAGAGTCTTGGCGGAGCAGGGCAGTTGCGATTGAACCGGATTCCATGAGGGGACAGTGAGAACCCAAATCAGTTTGGAATACATTCTCAAGCATCATTATGATCAAACAATCTCTCAGCGTATTATCAGAGATTCCCCTTTGACAACAGCCAGCTAGGTGACACCCGTCGCTCGTTGGGTGCGGACCCAACCCCAGGCCAGGTTTTGTGGCCATTTGGTTTGCACTTCTGAAAATCCAAGGACTTTGCAAGGGACTTGGACAGGGGTAGGACTTGGATCCTTGAGTTGAACATAGACACTGTTTGTGCGTTGCAGGAACAAGGAGAGGACTTGTATGTTTGGAGACTTTGGAGGTTTTTGAACCCCTGATTCCAAAGCGAGACTTTTTTGGAAGGCACCACACTTCCATTTGAGATATTTGAGTGGTGCCTGTTTCCACACGCCTGTTTGACGTTTTGAGTTTTGATCGAAGGGGCCCTGGAAATCTAGTTTGGATATCACAGAAGTATTTGTGTGCGTGTGTGTCAAGCCGTTGTCCAGACTTTAATCTGTTAATGTTGTTCAATGACAATTCACGTGGACAAATGGATGCCACCCCGGCCTATGAATCGCGGAAAAAGACGCCCGTGTTTCGCTTGGCTTGGAGGAACTCTTGTCCCTGATGAAGGGTGGCATCCCGATGGCCACTGCCCGCGCGTTTGGATGTGGCCACACGATCGGAATGACTCTCTGGATCGTGATGTCATTGCTGCTTGGCAACATCCGCGTGGGCTCGAGGTCTCGAGGTTTCTGATGAAGAGTTACGTCCTGCACATGAATGGGAGGGGAATAACGAGTCAAGAGGACTGAATATAATGAGTCTAGTTCACTTTTTGATCAGAGAGCTACTTGTTTTTGTTGTCGAATGTCATCTAGCTGATTCTAGAAGAAATGCGACTTACAGTTCTTTGAATCGTTTCTGTAGTCATCCAAGAATCTGTCCATTAGAAGACTCTTGTTTTCGTGTGGAATTTGATTTCTGCAATTTTGTGCACGAAGCCCTGTGCTCAGGAAGCTGATGCTTAAGCTTTGTGATCGCTATTCTGCACCACATCCGAATCCTTTGTGCAACTGTGGCTGGACTGCTTCCAGTGGGCCTGCCAATGCAAGTGCACTTTTGCAAAAAGTTTACCAAGTTGTTCATGGATTCTTAAGCAATCAAGCAAACAGTAGGCAGTCTTTCATTCTTTCCCATCCGCCAGCCTTGGGCCATGCGTGTCGTGCGCATGGATTGAACAGGTGAAACGGCATCACAGAATCTAACAACATCCATGGCAAGGGCGGCATTGGAGTTTCCCAAAAAAAGAGAGATGGGATCCGCAAACCTTTTGATATACCGTTGTTTGTTCCTCTACCACAAGAACTGGGGAAGGGTGGGGAAGGCGCAGTGCTGCTTGAGCGGCACGGAACACCGTGGGCGTCCAACTGGTCACTCCAGGTGGCAAATCGCTGCTCATTTACTTCGTCACAATGATGATCATTTGTGTCGGTTCCATCGTGAGCTTTGCGAGCATCCAGTCGCAGCTTGTAGCTGCTGGTTGGGGAGTCTCGCTCCAAAGAGAGGTTCTGTTTGGCTGGGGAGAAAGCACAACAGTCAGACGTGTTGTTGGGTTTCGATTGAACTGCTCATTTTGTTCTGGCCCAATACAGTTGGGAACGTGGAATGGCAGCTGAGGATTGTGCAGTATCATCATGGCTTTCTTCTTTTTTGGTGCCTCGATGGATCAAACCCGGGGGTGGTGAAGGGCTTGGTCCCAAATCGGAGTAGGATACACCAGCCGAGCGTTCCCAATTTCAAGATTCTAAGCCAGATGGAGCCACGTACTTGATCAAGTAGGCTTGTGGGGGTTCGTGACACGGACTGCTTTTTGCCAGCTACTAGTAGCCCGTAGCAGCTACACTCATGTTTTGTGTTTCAGTCGAGGTGGGATTCAGCTCAAAACCGTGAAGGCGAAGCTAGTGTTTTTCATCGGATGCCCAAAGACACGACTGTGTTGGCATAGGCATCGCGGCCGTAGTCTCGATCTGTCGACGCATACCTGCTGGTCCACCTTCCCACTCTGCGAGGTGGTCTTCGACGGTCCACTTGAACGGCGGTCATCGCTGGGTTTGGGGGTGAAGAGCGACTTGAACCCAAAAGAACGAGAGCCTGATGGATGGATTTGCACGGGAAAGAGTCAGCATGAACTGCATGCCCATGTCATCCATTCATGATCCGATGGGATGAAGGGAATAGACTTATAATCCACTGTAGAACATGACAAGCCCAGGAGAACAATGGTTTCGTTTGACCAGCTGTGGGGATTCCAGCAGGATTGAGTGATTTGCCCTTCCGGAATTGCAGAAACAAAACAGACAAGAACACCCCAAATATTGGGATAACAACGATATCCCATACAAAGATCTGCAGGGCATCGGCTTTTTGGTTCAGTGTTTCATGGCCGCAACGGTTTCTGAGAAATCGGATCCGTCTCAATGATTTTCAGCCTGAAGGCACCAGTGCCACGTGTCACCCCTTTTTCCTTCAAGGGAGGAAAGCTCTCGAACACGTGTTTTTTCAGAATGGATGTGCAGCCCTTTTGGGCACCACTCCAAGGCCACCAACGTTGGAGACATGTTTTTGCAAAGCTTTGTTTACGAAGGTGACACACACACACACACAGAGCCAATGAAAGGATAGTTTATGGGTCCCAAAGTGGGTCTCCAAATGCACGTGGTCATTGTATGTCGTCGTGCCCTGGTGGCCGCTGGTGGCCTGATGGATTTGTGGGCGTGTCTCAGACTCCCCCCCAAAATGCCTCAAGTTCTCTGACTTTACCCACCAGGCATCACAGAGCTATGGGATGCTATGGGCTTTTGGGGATGTTTTTTTTCCCGTTCTTCTTTTTCCAGTCAATGTGCTTCGACACACCCCAAGCAGCCGTGGTTTCACAGGTTGCCAAACGGCACCGTCCAGTGGCCCTCAGCTCTCGCTCCGAGAGCAGCCTCGGAAGCTTTCACAGCTTGTTTTTTGTTCAGGGCGGTGACCACTTACGGCTCGAGGCAATCGCGTCTGGTGCCTCCGGTCTTCTGAGGGGTGTTCGAACACCCGGTGAAACAGATTGGAACAGGGCTTTGATTGAAAGGAAACACCAAGATGAAAATGCTTTGCTCAAGAGAAGTGGCAGTTTCCAGACGTCGCTTGAGCGGTTAGGGCCCCGGTGACGATTTTTTTTTCTGCTCACGGCTGAAGACGCACATCAGATGCTTGGGGAGAAAAAAACAGACTGGACCACAGGGCCACCCACCACTACAAGTTATGCATCAGGTGCAGTCTGCAAGAGCTTTAGGCCTGGCCTCATCTGGCCTCTAGCAAAAGAACACCCCAAACATGAAATGACATGAAATGACCAGAAGAGTCCGTGCAATGCTACGTGCTGTCGATTTCTCGTGCTTGGACCTGGAAGAGTGTTCACAGCATTGGCCACGGGTCCGTGCTTGGTGGCCGGACCGTGGCCGCACAGGTGGCAGGACGGCGTAGAACGACTCGGACGGGACGGCGGTTCTGGTCTGGGGTCGCACGCGGTCGCACGTGGCCGCTTTCTGCCAGGCGGGGAATGCCTTCCTTTCCAGTGAGGATGCAGAGAGGCATGCTCCCAGGTGCCATAGGGGTGATGAGTCAAAGTGAGGGTGCGCACAACCGCATGCGCTGAACCTGCAGAGCTGTACGTGCAGGTGCAACCTGGTTCAATGGCCTTATAGTGACTATATATATATATAGATGTGACTAGTGTGGCCGATGGATCCTTAGCATGTTGCAACATTTTAGCCTGCCAGATTGCGTCGGCTCCAGTCTCCAGGTTTGCGGGGTTCAGGGCTCAATGTTTTCCAGGAGCTTGCTACGTGCCATCTAGATTGAAGTAAACAGGTGCGTCTCAATGAACCCCATGTTTTCCACTGCTTGAGGACCTAAGCCAAAACAATCGAAGCAGAATAAAACCGATCTTTCAAAACTGAAACTCCCCACTTTCCACGCAGACAACTGTGGAAAGTGAGATTTGCAGATCCCGCCTTTGAAGAGATTGGAGACGTGCATCTCTCATATTTCGCCACAGTTCCCTGGCGTTGCACATAGGACATCAAGCAGGTGCAAGTGTTGGTAGCGAAGTTGGCAAACCCCAAGTTCCGTCGCATGCTGCTCATTCCTTTTTCGAGCCAAACACTGTCTTGCCACGATCCTTTTTCGAGACAACCTGCAAAGGAAAAGAGCGCCAGCCGCAGGTTAGCCATCGATGCAGTCGAGTTGCAACTTGGAGGTCGCCTTCAAGAGGAGGCGCGGCGTCGTGTTCGTTGTCTCGAAGCTAGATAAGTCATGGCATCATTTTGTTTGTGCACGTTGAAGATGTTGAAGCCTGGCTGGTGGTAATGGGCAGTTTTTGTTGATAAAGGGTCCTAGGTCAGTTGTGTTGTTACCCCAAGAAATATACTTGCCCCTTGAACAGTTTGAACACACAATTTGTTTGATTTGCAACCATTGAGCAGGACCGAGGACCATGGATTTGCCTGGGATTCCACGGGTTAGAATCTTCGGCATCTGAGGTGATCCACATTGCAGTGGACTTGATGGCCAGCAGGATCCCACAGTGGATGGCCAGGTTCTTTCTTGTGTGTTCAGCCGAAAAGAGTGCGTATATTATATTATGGTGATTTTCTGGTGGCCTCATGTGGCCTCCACTAGACGGGTTGACAATCCGAAGAATCTTGGGTTTCGTATGGTTTCCTGCTGCAAGGGTGGATTCACTGTTTGATGTTTTCGAGGACCACTGCGGGTCAAGCAAGTCTGCAGCATTTGCAGGAAGGTGTTGAGTTCTGCAATTGACGTTCGGCAAGAGGGAAGTACTAAGTACTAGCATTTGATTCTTGAGGGATGCAATCGCATGTGCCACCGATTTACTTGTATTCTCGTAGTGGCCGCCGCATGTCATTGATGTATTGGACATGTGCGATGGCCTTTTCAGTTTCGTTGCAGACTCAAAGATACTCGTCATTCTTGGTTATGTTCTGTATAGATCCATGCCCTTCCATTTGTCACAAAACTCTGTTCATCCGAACAAACACCGGACGAACGACATGAGCGCTCCGCTCTGCTCACCTCTGCTCCCCTCAGCCTCGCTGAGGCTGCTTTAAGTCAATGAAAAACAGCGACCTGGTCATGCAGCCAGTGGAGGTGGGACGACTACGACCAGATCACCAGTTCACAGATTTCATTTTCATGTTTTTCTGCAGCCAGGTTGACCACATGTGTGTGTGTGTGTTTGGTTCCACTGCTTTGGTAAGACTGGTAGCTTTACAAGTGTTTGGAAACACTTAGCATTATCGTTATACCCAATCATGACATGTCTTTTGGACTGCTGCATTTGCCGTCAGGCTTGTTGAACAGAGGGCAACCTCGTAGCCCACCTCATATTCAAAGCATTCTGAGGGGTCGTATTCTCAGTATATAGTGGAATCTTGTACCTACAATATATCGAAATGCACAGCCGCTGCCTGCATTTGACCATCCATTGGAGAAGACCTTGGCACGTTCTTCTTTAACCGGTGTCAGGTGTTGCGGGTCCTGTTACAGCGGGACGACCTGGAGGTGCGCGTGGTCAAAGCTAATACACACACAAACATTTCGATACATTTTGAGTTATACTTCAAATGCAGTGGTGGAAAGAGCATCCTGCTTTATTATTGTGCACCGCTGGGACGTAAGCGCTGTGATAGTTGTATATATAATTGTCGATGTGTTTCATCCTCATCTCAACTGCTTTCTGGCTCCACGCGGCCGCCCAGATTGACAACGAAGATGCGGTCTTTGATGTACTTCAAGAGCTTTCCAACAGTTTGGACAAGGCCACGAGAAGGAGAAAGACTGAGTTCATGAAAGGGTAATTGTTGAACAAGATAGGAGTTAGTGTATAAACTCTTGTGAGCCAAAGAGGCTGACTCAACCTTTCTGGATGGGGCTCAACCTGGAAGTCCATAGAATGGATAGGCTTGAATGATCACAACAGCTGCCACCAGTCTTGGCTTCTCCGGTTCTCCCCCAAGTGAGAATCACTCCCTCAGTAAGGGGCCTTCAGCAAGCTTCGATATTGGCTATAAACCGTCAATCTGCCGAGCTTGTCTTCAGCTTCTCCGCGCCTCAGCGCTTGCGGGAATGCTTCTGACATGGCAGCTCGGGATTTGAAGTTCACAAGATTCTTTCAGCATTCCTGCCCGGCAGGGAGGCCACAGGTGCAATACCTTTGCGTTCTTCCATGTTCTTCAATGTTGGGTACCGACACTTCAGACTCAGGAGGGGTCTAAGACTCGGACGGCTGACGGGGAGAGCCGCGCAGCGCAGCGCGGGTGCCCGGGCGAGCTGCTTCCGGTCGGTGAACACGCGAAGCCAGGCTCAAATGGAATTGCTCTGGAGGCGGGCACGAGACGATGTGGGTGAGTCTGAACACATTCATTGCTCGGGGTGCGGTGAGAGTGTATGGGACGCTCACCGCCTTCTCATCATACATAGTCAATTGTCAAAAAGCATTGCCATGCCCTTTTGCGGACAGATCAACTTGATCAGCCCCAAAGAAATCAAAAAAGGCCCAAGTGGTCGGGTCCAGAGTCTTAGATGCTCTAGTCATAGTCAGGTTATCCAGTTCTTTGTTCGAGCAGAATAATGGTACTCAGATGATCATTGTAATGCTTGCAAGGAGCGGGCTTTTCACTTCTCGACTGCAAGTGAATTGGTTCCGCTTCTTGAAGAATGCGGAGGGTCAGCAGCTGACTGGTGAAAACAGTTCTGACAAAAACTCTCGAGATATTGCCCTTTGAGAAACTCACACCAGTTTAGGTCAATTCATGCCAACCCGCTCTTGACACTAATTTTACCGTGGACAACGACTCCTAAGGTAACTACAATTTTTTTTGGAGGGGGTCCTTGCAGGGCCGCGATTGGTGTGCAGAATTCTGATGACCTGGTCGTATCCCAAACCGACGAAACGCGAGTCGCTGCTGTTTCGCACGACGTGAGAACGATGCTGACCGGGTTGCTCTGGTCAGGTGTTGCCGATTGCAGAGACTCTCTCCAAGCCGGGTGTTGCAGGCGTCCTTTTCTGCGATATGTTGCAGATCCTTTTGAAATGAGGAAACGATCCGATGCAGATTTGTGGAGTTCCCCGAACTTTTTGGACGCATCATGAAACATCCAGCTGAGCAAGAGGTTGGAAGTGAGGCGTCAGTTGTGACTTGTTGTGCTCACAGCAGAGGCATGAACAGCAAGATTTGTTTGAGAAACAAGTTCAAGTGTTACTGTGGCTTTGACAAGCAAGGATGGGAAGCTATGCTGTTCGAGTTGCAATTATTCCAAAGTTCAAGCCGAGTTCCAACTCCGAGCGGCTTCATGACTCGCCTCTGACTACCAAATCCTCCGCAGATTCTTTGATGGATGCCTTCTACATACACCCAACGTGATGCTTTTTCTCTCATGGGATGCTCCTTGCCCTTCTGTTGAACTTGTTCACCCAAGACTGCCTTGTCAGCTCTCCTGATTGATCCTTCAATGTACCCTGGAGGATCCCTCAAAAGCCAAACCGCGGAACAAAGCGAAGCACCACGGAGGACTCCCCGACCGCTCCACCTTTGCAACCCGACCGATCTAAAAGCCCCCACCACTCCCACCCCCCCAAAGCGCCCACGCCGTCAGATCGCCGTGATCAATGAGATCCCCAAAGAGGCGGTGGTCTGGGCCGGGACTTCTCAGCCGCGTCGGACGGCGGCGGCGACAGGGGTGGGGCGCCCGGGGCCTCTTCAGGGAGGCTCCTGAGGCTAAAAGGTGTCAAATCAGTGATGACCCGAAGACCGGTGCCTGCTGGAATGCTTCGACACATTTGGACGATTTCAAGGGGGTGGAGAGATTTTGAGTGTGATTGTTCAAGGACTTTAAGGGTTGTCAGTCATTTCGATCATATAACACTATTACGTCCGTATCATACGCTGTAATTTGCAAGATCCTCACCGGCAATCAAGCACCGCCCAGAAACCCTTTGATCATTAGTCGATTCTGAGATTCTTATTTAAGACAGAACAATTCGCCATCAATTCGCCTCTCTTCTAAGGCCCTTGCCAACCGGCCTACCCCGTGGCCACCCATTCAACCACCTCCGTCAGGGGCCTGACGGAAGAAGGGGAAGAAGTGGGGGTGGAGCTGTGGAGACAACCAGTGAGTCTTTTTATGAGGTGTTGGTACATTTGCAAAGTGAAATTGGCCATCAAAACTCGAGAGAGAGAGAGAGAGGGGAACTCTACAAGGGGTTGGCCACATGGTTCCTTTCGATTCCCTCTGGAAGGAGGTCTATTATCAGCGTTTCAATTCTGATCTGGCTGCATTTTACTGTGGGACCTTCGATGGTTTCGAACGGGAGGCGCCTTTGTGGGTGTAAAGTAAAGGTGAAGTCTCTTTGGTTTCAGAAGGGGTGTACTGAAGTAGCAGAGCTACTCGCCCAAAGCCATGAATTGCAGAGTCCATGGAGTTAGTGCCAGTGGTGCTAATTTACATCACAGGCAACCACTGGACTCCCCGAACTTGGGGGTCTTCCCTGGAATAGCTCTTTTCAGAATCAAAGGCTGCATCGTCAGAATCACTGGCATCACATGTGCGGCACACTTGCAAACATCCCATAGCACAGTCCATCTGAGTACACTTACAGTTGTTATATATATAACCATCCTGAAGTACATAGAATTTTGGTACAACTCAATCCCGCGGCACTAAAAAAAAAGTAATAATACATGGAATATCGGGGTCCCAAAAGCATCTTCAGGATGGTTATATCAAAACACCCGCGTGCCTCGAATCGAAACACCCGCGCGCGCGCGAGCTCGCATCCTATGTCCCTTTTCCTTCTCCCATCTTCTCCCCTATGTCCCCTATCTTCCACAGACCATTCCACGATATTCCAAGTACTCGTTTGATCCGCTCGGAGATATTCTATGTACTTTTTTTTGGGGGGTCAAAACGAGGTACTTAGAATATGAAATTGAAATGACGGAAGGTACGTTGGCGGCTCAATTCCGTATTCTATCTACTCGAGGATGATTATATATATATATTAATATATTATATATATATATTCATGGCCCTTAAGAGGTATGGATGGACGTCTAAACTATAGAACAGCCAGGGCTGATAAAAAGATTATAAATATACATAAGTTATAATATAGATTAATGTAGTATCTCTACTGCCACTGTTCCTGGGCCACATGGATTCTTTCCCATGCTTGGTGAAACCCACACAACCAGTTTCTGCTCAAGCGGCAGCTAAACGTAGTGGTCGTTCCTTCGTTCACGAATCTTCGGAGTGACTTCGTGGAATCTTCGGCCTCAAGACACTGCGGTCGTGACTGTCACAAGACTGACTGTCACGGTCGATCGCCATCTCGTCCTTCGGTTTGATCGGATTCTCCGGATGCCTTTAATGCCTTTAGGCCACGCAATTGTTTTTTAAAGAAACTAGTTGTCAGCAGCCACAGACTTTCATCGGCACAAGAACAGCTAGACTACTACTGAGACACACTCAACAATACCGACAAATAGTACAATGATAGCTACATTATCATACCAATTCCACCGAACACAACGTGGAAGATCACTAGTAAACCGCCGGTAAATCCCCCTGGTTGATTTCTGTGAGCTCCCCAGGAGTCCGCGCCTTTTCACTCCCAAGGTGGTCCAGCCCTTGGTCTCAAAACGGCTCGCCCTGCCGCGGCCGTGAGATCGTCTTTGTGGCGCGGGGGCCCGGCCCGAAGGGCCCAAATGGAAGTGTCTGGACCGAAGGGACTGTTGAAGTCAGTTCGTCCCTGGTGGGGCAAAGAAGCAAAATTGTCCAGGCGTCGTTGAACAGATGTTGCATGGAAAGATTTTCTGCGACCAAAATCGAGGTGGGAAGCGATAGAAGAAGAAGATTGAACAAGGACGAACCCAAGGTACTCATCACCCACTTGACCATCCTTGACCACATGGGGACACTGGGGCGGGGGATATCCTCAAGCGAAATCCTGGTCTTGACAAGTGAGTACTTTGAAGTTTGACACCTTGAGGCTGCAAGGTTGACAGACCGTCTTGAAGAACATGTTTTTATTGGTCTTTATTGATCTACCTAGTTGTAACAGGAATAAGATAATGTTGGTATGTTTGAGACTTTGAGAAGACCTTGAGCCTCCAAAAAATGATGTGTTTCTTCCATTTCGCGATCGGGGCTCGAGACTTTGTCGACCTGATCGCCTGGATCCAACTATGCAGATCCCCAACGCGCGGGACTATGCAGCGAAGCGCTACACCCGCAGCGAGAGCCACCGCTTGTGGGACAAGCGCCTCGCTTGGAACGGGAGGGGTTATTGACCGTTCCCCATGTCCTTGGTGAGAAGGGTTCACCGGCCGCGCGAGGGTTTGTCTAGAAGAGTTTTTTGGATCTCCAACGATACTTACTTGTATCAATTAGTAATACAGACCAATGAGGTATGACTGCAAAGTCAGTTTTGGATTCTTTGAGCAACGTGCAATTGTATCCAAGTGTTGGGACATGTTTGCAAAGATCTCGTGAATATCGTGTCTTGGGGCACAGAGTGTTCACTTCAGGATTCCTGATTCCTGACATTGTTGGAGATGTCCATCAGTCCATACGCACACAGGCATACACAGGCTTGCTGCTTGGTCTCCCATGCTGCACCAGGAACCATCGTTGAATAGGCAGCAGGAAGTGAACAAAAAAGGGACTCCACCAGGACCTACCTCCAGTGACTCTGGTATTGGAAGGCTGTGATGTGAAAAAAAGATGTCAACATATGGACTTGAACGCTGAGGCATTGAGTCACTGTGTATCACTGTGTATCACTGTGCCTCACTCCGCCCTTGTCGGAGGTGTTGGGCTTCAACTTATATAGGGCCCTTGCAAACAGTTATCAGTGTTTCGTTGTCATCTAACCAGGGGTCAACCCAAACAGACATGTTGCCCATGAGGAAAACATGGTTTTTGATGCCAATGAGATTGTTCTCCCAAGTGCTCGATCTGTTGGGCATGACTCCGGCACAAAAGTAATAGCAATGGCCTCTAACTTAATAGCGATGGCCTCCAACCTAGAAGTGATGGCCTCCAACCTAAGAGTAATGGCCTCCAACCTAAAAGCAATGGCCTGCAACCTAGAAGCGATGGCCTCCAACCGACTAGCAATGAGCTGTTGCCAAAGAATGTAACCCAGGAGTTGCATGTCCACCAAGTGTTTCCATGTGAATCTGAGGTTCAGCTGGCGTCTCTTGATCTTCCCCCACGGCACCGGAACAGAGGCTCCGGGGACTCTTGGCCATCATGACAGCCTGAGTAGTGAGGGGAAGTAGTTGTTTGTTTTGCTTTTGGCTTGGAGTCCCTGAGTTGTTTGTCGTTCTCTCTGTCCTTTGTCCTTCCTTTCTTCCTTCCTTGCTTTCTTTCTTCCTTCCTTCATTCCTTCCTTCCTTTCTTCTTTTCTTCATTTCTTCCTTTGTTACTTTCTTTCCTTTTTTCCTTTCTTCCTTTCTTCCTTTCTTTCCTTCGTTCGTTCTTTATTTATGTTGTCTTTCTTGTGTTTCTTTTCTTTTTTGTTATGTTCTGTTATTTCTTTGTTTTTTCTGTTCTGTTCTGTTCTTTCTTTGCTTTTCTTGCTTTTCCGTTCTTTTTTTATGTTTTATTATTGTGTTTCTTATTTCTTTATTTCGTTCTTTTTTCATTATTTCTTTCTTTCTTTTGTTTTTTTTCTCTCTCTCTCTCTCTCTCTCCAGACTCAGATAAGGCCCATCTCTCCTGTGATTTCTTTGAGCCCTTGATGAGGGCTTTGACCCTCCACCAATTGCAAGGGTCAGCCATCAATAGCCGTCAATAGCAACACGAAGGAATAATTCAGAAACCACCCCCCCGTTCACCCTCCTTCCCTAAACATCAATGAATGCCGCTGACCTGCTGAAACAACTCAACTAGCCTTTTCCTTTGTTACAAACTGAAACATCGAGCCATATCAAGCCTATTCTGATTCCGCTCAGGAAGACGACCGCAGCCTTTGTGGAATTGGTGCCAGATGCCTGGAGCCCCGGTGACGACACCAAGGTCTCACGGCCTGGGGGGCGCCGAACTGCCACGAGTCAGCGCTGTGAGGTGTCGGGCGGTTCATAAGTATACTTAAATGCCTTAATATATTATTATTATTATTATTATTATTGTTATTATTATATATATTATATATACATATATTATATATTTATAGTTACGTTATATATATATATATGTTGTGACACGTGTATATAGTGTACTGGTGAAACACGGCGAAACACAGTGAAACACGACAAGTGGCATCGTGCAGGTCATCCAATTTCAAGTCCTTGAAACCTTCGAAGAGCATAACAGCTTGGAGTGGGGGCGAGGGCCATTCGGAGACTTCGGTTGGACCCGAACAGGTTTTTGTCATTGAAACATATTGAACTCTACGATTTCGGGCGATTTTAGGACAACTCCTTGCGCCCATCTAGAGGGGAAGTCGAAGCTCATCAAAGCTCTTAATGGTACTCGTATCTACCGATGTGGTTTCTGGTTTCATGTGTCACCTGGAGCGGGATGCAGTGGGTACTTCTATGATCAGACAAGACGCGGCTGTTATGTGAAAAGCGGGTCACATTCCTTGAATCTTGGTCAAACGACTTGCCAATCCCAGACATCACCACAAAGAGCCCACATGGGAAAGCATGCACGAAGTGCCCCCCTTTCGAAGTTCGACGGTTTGTAGAGCCACTTTCAGACAGCAAGCGGAAGCGATTTCCGGACCTTGGCTGCAGGCGCTTGGCCCTGTTTAGTGGAAGAATACGTACTTTGAACAACAGAACAATGAATAGGCCTTAGCGAAAGGCCGTCAAAAACATGAGCGATCAACCAGCAAAAGATGTCAAGAGTGCTCGCATCAGACCCTTGCCCCAAATAATAACCCAAGCACGATCTCAACAGGATCCATATGTGTACGAGGTGTCAAACCTCCTCCGACAACACGATGACTCAGCCACATAAATCTGTCCACATCAGAAGGAGTCTTTCAACGTTTCACCTATTCCAAATCGACCCTGAATCAATCGGAAGCTTTCAACAAATAATTTTTTGAAGAACCGCAATGCATTCATAAACTCCAGAGAACGAATCCCAAGTTGCCATTGCCATTGCGAGCCATGGCCGAGGACAGAGAGTGGGCGATAGGTTGAGTTGAGATAGGTTGAGACTGATCCATGGTCTGCACACACACACAGGCATAGGGAGGTTTTGTTGCAAAACTTAATTTGAGTCTGTCATTTGTTCATTCATCAGATCATGTTAAATCTATATCCTGGCCTAGATTGTCCATGAAGTGTTTCAGCGACGCCACATCACCCAAACGCTGGGTAAACCCAGCAGCTCAACAAAAACCATCAAACACCTGCAAACACTCCGATCTGAGCTTCAAAGCCGATGATTGGCGCATATTGGCGCTGTGGTTTACTGGTGGTTGGTTTTGCCACTGAAGTATAAGCAATATTAAGTAATCACATCAATCGAAGCTGGTCAGTTTTGTCAAAGTTGACAGGAAACCAAATCAATCTCATGAGGGATCATCAAAGGTTTCCATTGGTTCTCCAGCTTTTAGAAGATGGAGACGGAGCGGTTGGGGATGCGGTTTTGCGGCAAACAATCCTTGCCATATCCTTTGCTTCATACTTTTTTGAGTATAGCTGAGTAGCCAACAGGTTTCCCATGCAGCCATGTTTGTTCGTGGCCCAATCAATCATGGAAGGGAGTACGATAAAAAAGGAGCAGAACCATGTGTTCCCCTCCTCTGTGGATTTCATGGTCAGTGGTGGACCGGATCAGAGCTCACTTGACCGAGCTCTATTCACGGAATGCGCCCCGAGGCCAAGGGTGGTCGGTTTAGAAGTTGATCGGCGTAGTGATCGGCGTCCGTCTAAACATGTTGAAGCCGACCTTGAACGATCTTTCACACCGGGCACCACCCTGAAATATGCAGGAGGTGCCTCTGCTGCTGCGGAGCCCCACGGGACTTTGTACTTATCGGGTGAGGCAGGTTTTGACTTTAAGAATGTGTAGTAGCTCTGAACACCTGCTAACCCTCATTAATCTCATTGTTTGATCATGTTTCCTGCCAACCCTCCAACGAACACTTTTCTTGTCTTTTCTTTGGAGGGTGGCCTAGTTCCAATCTCAGGGCAATGAGGGATATTGTGGGGGCATGCCGGGGCCTTGTTTGCTGTCTTCGGACACGTTGTCTCAAATTTGTTGCCGGTTCTTTAAGCTTCAGTGAAACGATATTTGTAGGACAGCTTCCCACCCCTTCTTCGCAAATCAATTCACTTCTGTCACTTCTGTTTGTTCAACTGTTGAATGGTCCCATCCCTTGTGCAGGCTCAGCAACACAGTCGAGAGTCTGCAGCAAGAGATCTCAAGGCGAGCGCGGTGACGTGCGAATGATATTTTGGGATATACTGTGACATGCACTCTGACATACCTCGTCTTATTACAATCTTCCCGGTGGAGTGATGGTCTTCAAACATTATAAAACCATATAAAACTGTATAAAACTATATAACATCCGTGGCAATGCGAGATGCACGTGCAAAGTTCCTGCCTGACAGTCTTCACGGACCCCCCTAAACGTCCGACGCGCCCGACGCGCCCTCGCGGCCCAGGCGCCACGGCGAGTCGGTGTCGTTGGCCTTATGGGGCCGGCCTTTGGCCTTGGATCGATCCTTGAGCTCCTATGGTCGCCTGGCGAGGTTGCGACCGCCCGGGCAGGGTGGGGTGGGGGAGTTGCTTGCGGGGTGGATGGAGTCCAAAGATGGAATTCACAAGAATTAAAGATGAAGGGGCTTTGGAGCCGCATGTTCGATTCACCACACGCTTGCATGCATCCACAAAGCACACCTGCCTCTTTCCTATCGCCGATAGGAACATGTCGTCTCCACTCTTGACAGGATCAATCAAGGTCAGCTTTCAGCACCAATTAGGAAGTTATATGAAGTTATTGGTGTGGTGGAATACTTGTTCTGCACACCCCTGCTTGAGAATGATCCCATCACTTGACATTTTGTTGAGCAATAACCGGTCGTGTACGAAGAGAGTAGCTCAGAAGCTCAGAACGTCGTGGGAAACCTATATCCTTACATGTATGACACTATGCACTACGTCATGTGTCCCTTACGAGGACTCACAAAGTAGTCTTCCAGTGAGTTTTCCCTCCACCTTGAATGATCACTCCGCATCCAGGGAACAGCCTTTGACTCACACCTTTGATCTAAGGGCTTCATGCGTCTCATCCGTAGCATGATTGTAGAGTTTTTGTTGGGGGGGCTCTTGTACACCCAGGATCGCCGATGGGTTGGTTTCTTTGCATTGATCGGATGCCCCGGGTATGCGAGTCTCAAGGCATCCGGGCCATGTCTGAGCTGCAGCTGTGGCTGGCTTAGCACAAACCATCGAGAAATGGAAAGAGATCAACAGGGCGTTGTCGAAACGGGGCAGAGTCAACAGATGTCAAAATGCGTCGCCAATGTAGGTGAAAATCGTTTTACGACTATCGGCTATCCAACAAAACTATCGGAAGAATGCCCTTGTTTGCGTAGGCTGTAGGCATCATGATGTCAAATTCCGATGGGGGGGGGCCAGTGCACCGTACAAGCCATGTTTCGACGGTTCTTGTTCCCCACCCAAAACAAGATGAGGACTTGGTACCCAATACCAACATGGTCCAATGTCACTAGCACATCAAGCATCATCCCGCAGGGTTTCTAGTCAAGGGGGGGAAGGAAGTCTATCCCCGGTTGGGGCCGCTGACCGCTTGGAATACGAAGGGTCAAGGAGGATGAAGGCGGTGGAACCATTCCCAAAGGCCATGGATTTCGTCAGTTTAGTTCTATTTTCTCCACATCTTGGGACATAAATCTGTGAGTTCTTGACAAGCCTGCTATATTTAGTTCTAGCACACCCTTTCCGATGAGAAAAGGCCTTTCATTCCATCTAATAAGCCAATCCGGGAGAATCCACTATTCACAGATCTGTGGAGAGAAACAAGAACTGTACTGTTCCACAGTGAGCATGGTGATGAACAGGGATATTCCTCTTAATGATCCTCGAGCTGAGTCCTCGACCCATTGATTCAACACAAGATGCGTCCAGCCTCTCGACGCTGAGAGGTGTGCTGGTGGTCTTTATGGTGGCGGTGCGTGCTGGTCACTGGGCTTTCCATATGGGTCTGTGAAGGTTTTTGGGTCGGCGGGTCAGTTTTTGCCGGAACGCCCACACAACTTGGACTTCCATGTGAATCCGAAACGATCCACCATTTGCGGCAGAAACTGGGGGAAGTTGTGGAAGCCTTCCAAAATGGGGGCGATTCTCAATTCAGACCCACCACCATCGCACAGTTCCATAGTATTTCAGGAGAGCAGACCACCAGAGCAACGAAACCTGCCTTGAATGGGGGAATCTCGGGAATGTAAAGAATCTCTGAAACCCACCAGACGAACAAGAAGCTATTAGTAACAAGTGCCACGCTAGTAGTAACAGGTGCCTTACAAGAAGCTATTAGAAACACGGTTCGTTGACCCAACTTGGGCGTCACTTCTTCGGGCCACTTGGGCGTCACTCCGCAACCGACACATCCGGAGTGGGCTCTTCTATGGGGCTCCAGAAGTTGTTTGCAGCCAGAAAGGAAAGGGGATGTTTTGCATGTGGCTACCTGAGGTTAAGAAGTATTGGGTCTGAAACTGTGGTTTGAACATGATTGAACCCTTCTGTTTCAGCTTTTTGAAAGCCTAGGCTTCAATTTGTAAACGAACATCTATTCTAGATTCTAGAGCTCTTTGTATGCGGTAGGTTCTCAGTTCTCAGCCAGTTTTCGACCTAATTGAACACACGCCATTGTTGAGGTCAGAGCCGCAGTACATTGAGTCAGACGGCGAAGGCACGTGTGTGGCAGTGCTGTTCGCAGTACATACGTTAGTAGAGGGTGATGTAACATGAGAGTGAAAGAGAAGATGGGGGACTGCAGGGGGGTAGTATGCATGAACATGAACTTGTGGAAGTGCATTCAATCCTCAGCTTCCATGGGTTGGAGTCAGCCTCCGTTGTTTGGAGGAAGGCAGGGTAGACTATCTTTTTCATTGGACTTCTTTGCTTTTGTCGGTCAGCGAACGCAACAGTTCTCGCTAGAATTGGATCGGATGTTTTCATGTGATTTGCGATGCCTAAAAGATCCCTAAAGTAGTCAGGGTCGATCCCAAACATTGGATTTACTTGCCCTAAGAAGATCGCAGCTTTCTCAGATGAGCAACTCCACATGGAAAAAACAACTAAATGGCTGGAAGTTGGAGGCAGGAAGTGGAATTCCTCCTGATCCTGATTTGGTTTTTGTTTCTTGCTTCTGCCAAACTCGACACCTTTATTGTTCATGGATTGATCAAATCATATCAAACCTTAAAAAAAAAAACTGCACGCTCTTCGACTCCAACACTTATAAGGAAGCTCGCAAGAGCAAGTTGCAGTGAAGATCCGGAGTGCATTAGCCGTGTAGGATTTACATGGGTTTACACACGCACGCTCTTCGCACACCTCACTGCATGAGGCTCTTCATCCTCAACCTCCCGGAGCTCCAGCTCCGGCAGCTCCTCCTCGGGCGAGGCCAATCCTCCGGTCAAATCGAAAGGGGTGGCCGTTGGAGCACGAAAAACGCTGATGACATCATGCAAGAAAACATGAACAAGCTGCAAACAATGTTCTTTGTTTTGAGATGTGAATTCTCTTGAATGATATGATAAACTGGAAGGAGCTCAGTTGAAACTGGGGTTCCAGGATCGATCGTTAGACAGTTGGAGACGACTGGAACAAGAAGAGACGACAGGAGCAGACAGGAAGAGATGCTGGCAAAGCAGAACTTGTATTGTGCTCGCCATGCTGTTTCAACATGTTTTCTTGGGTCTTTTCTTTGCCAGTCTTTTTGTGTATTAGCCTGTATCAGCTAGCTGCGAAGCTGCGCCGTCCCTACACTTGTCCGCTCCTCCGGAGGATGCAGCATCCCCTACCGCGGAGGTGAGGGAAGACCTCCGAGAATTAGGGCGATGAGCACATTCGAACGACGTGGGTGACACTCGGTGCTTGCGTTTGGAACCGGAGAATGAGAACGGAAGATACTGAAAGCCTGAATGCATAACACCTTTGGGCGGAAACTACGAGGCTTTGGAACGTGTGAAACGAAGTATGAGTCGTGCGGGGAAGGGATATCAGTTGGCAAGAAAGAAACAACTTGCATAGTCTTCCCTCACATACTAGTAGATAGACTGGACGTCCAATACATGCTTAAAGTAGACGTACTTTTGAAATCTTTTGAATGCTATTGATTTGCAGACCTAAAACATCCATTTTGAACTCCCGAACATCGTCCAGGTTTGGTGACGACTCCGATTCTCATGCTCCTTCAGTGTTCATTCACTGGAATCATCTGTGACCCTGCTCCATTCGGGCTCCTTTGATATCGAACCTATCCAACTGCTTGTAGGAAAACAAACAGAATGTATAGGGAAGGTCCTAAGCTAGCTGTCACAGAGGGCATGCAACAAGACAGGGTATATTTCTTAAGAGTTTTCCGGCAGAGCTGGCTCATGCTAGCTAGCAACTTCGTTGCTTGGGTAGTTCTTGCATGGTATTCTTCCTTCGGCTCAAAGCCCTGATGCCCGTAGATGTTTGAATAGAGCCTCCAAACGACTCGGTGTTGGCTACTTCTTTGGTCTGCGCAGTCTTCTCCATATTTGACATGAATTCTTGGCCACACAGGCGGAGGCACGCAGTGTCGGTGTGGTGAGAACCTCAGCGCAGTGGCTTTTAGCCTTCTTCAATGAAGAGTTTCCCAGTCACTTTTGGATGACAGTATCCTCCCAACCCGCCCAACCGCATTCTTTCTAGTTTTGGGGTGCCCTCTTTCAGGCAGCCGTTCTCCAAAAGCCTTTCCATGGATCCTTCACCTTACGGCTCGGACGACATGAGAGATGTTTGGAGTAAGACTCAGGCAGATAGCGACATCACAGTGCTTCTTCAAAAGAATTGATTTTGAACAAGCAAGCCCGGGCTCCGGCCGACTCCTGACAAAGTCGCCTCACAACATCTGTGCAAAGTATGGGAGCTGTGCTGATTCCCCTCCCCTTCACGAGATTTAACAATACACTTAATATACACCCGTTTTTTTCCAATGTGTTTCAATCACACTCATCATAATGTACCATATTAATCCTATATTGGCATCATTTATCATATGCATCCTACAATTCACTTCATCATATTTCATCCTTAGTTCCATTCTTGTAATTCTCCCCAATCCCAACAAAAAAAGCCTTCCATCCTTTCCCCCCTCCGTCTCGCCGACGGCGACTGCAGTCTTCGGTGGTGAACTCCACCGAGCTGTCCGCGCTGGCCGCGCTGCATCCGCAGCTCCGTGCAGCGACCGGTCGGGACGACGCGGCGCGACGTACGCGGCGCGACAGAGGCGCGGGACGCCGGTTACTAATGTCATGTTCAAGTGATAATGAGTCCAATTATATTGTTATTACTATATGTCTATATATTTATACAGTACTTATTAATTGTTGTTTTTTGTTTCATTTTTCGATAGAGGTCATTAAGGTTCAACAGCACATTGGATCTAAGATTATTTGAGGACATTCAACAAAGTTGATCCATCAGGGAAGCAGCTTCCTCAATATAAAGAGTGGGCTACTGTTTTGGTGCTGATCTCTCGGTTTGGGAGAAAAACTTGGGTTGACAGCAAGGAGTCCTGGACTTTTACAAGAGTGATGTGCGGATGTAAAACCCAAGAAACCATTCCGTAGTGAAACCATGCCGTGTGGTACACGCGCCCAAACCTGAAACGAAACGGCCAGAAGTAAAGAAACGGCGAAACGGTGCAGGGAGTCGGAGGGTCCAAGTTAGTTACCCGATCACAAAAAAACATGCGTTGCCCATTTATCATAGAATATCATAATATCCAAGTATATGTTATATAACTATTCTTAGCTAGTAGGTAGTATAGGTACTACTTGTTTTTGTTTTTGTTTCTTTTAAGGGGGGCGGATGTAGTGTTGGACGCATCCACAGCGCCTCTGGTGCTTGCTGGCCAGGTTTGACACAGCAGCTCCTTCAGGAGACCGGGTGTGGGGTGCTTGAAGCCTTTCCACTGCCTGATCTGGCCGCATGTTTCACCTGGACATATCGCGCTTGGTGCGCTTAAGCACTGGTGCAATGTCGAATGTTTAGAACTGCCTAGCCAGTATTGTTGGACTTGACTTGGAGACATTTGAAGACTCACCAAAGACTGCCTGATGTTACTGAGCATTGTCCACCATTTCCCTGCATTCCATTTTTCTGCATTCAAGAAAGAAGCACTACGCGTCCAAAAAACCAAAGGCCTCCTGTGCCATGATGAGCCATGACGAGCCATGTGTGATCGGACGCGGACGCCACTGTTTGGCAGATGAAACCAGGGACAGGAACTCAGGAACGCGACCTTCAGTGTTCTTTCGTTTGTTTCAAGGAGGAGCTTGGGGATGACGATGTGGAAGAGCTCAGGGTTGTGATGAGGCCTGGGAGTCCCAGGGAGCCATCGGGGAGCCATGCGAGACAAGGGAAGACTGAGCCAAAAGCGAGGCATCTCTGGGACGAACTTCACAGGGCTGCAGGGCAGGCTAGTACCAAGCTGGCACGCTGCGTTCGTCCTTCTTCCAGTTGATGGCGGACTTGCACCGGGTGGTCGTTGGTGCATGCCTATCCTGGAGTCATGTTAGTATTCCCGAAGCAACTCACGGTTTGGATGGTTTCAGCGCTAGACAGTCGACACTTGATCTAGCCTGGGAGTTGTAGCTTAGTGTCCATTGAGGACAAGGGCTCAAGTACCAAACATGGACATCCAGGTCATGATGTTGACCAGGCATCTCAAACTACTAGGAGAATTTGGGCCTTTGGGCATAGGACAAGATTGACAAGAATGAGCCACTTGGGGCTGCTTGGACTACGGAACTGACAGAGGTCTGACAGCCCTTCTCAGACAGAGGATGACAGAGGACAAGGGGTCTCAAGTCATGAGAACCCTCAAGCCAAGAGAACCAGCAGATGGACATCACGGGCAAACCCTCAGATGCGTTTCTTCGTCTTTGATCTTGTTTGTCCCTGTTTGTTGCCATATCTCAGCCAACCTTAGCCTCATCCCCCTTTGCAGGTTATTCGCGGCGCATGGCCGTTTGAGGCCGTTGTTTCTTTTGCCCGGAGAGCAGTCGGTTGATTCAAAACTGGAATTGACAGACTTGGTCTTGTTGCCCACTCTTGAGCCACTTCACAATGGATGCTGTAGTCCACTCTGATGTTAGTGAATGTCGATTGCTTTGGCCATGCCAGACCGCTTCCGCTCGGAGTAGGGCCTCCAGGTGTGGCGGTGTCTTTTTGATTCGTCGGCGTGGGCATGCCGTGGGTTTGTGCCATGAAGGAGTGTGCAAAGCTTTGTATGGTTGTGTGTCCAGTTTCCAAATTCAAGATCCGTACTAAGTGCCACCACCTACTTTTGACTCCTAATTACCCAATCTGTGGGTCAAAGTTTCAGCCATCTTGCATGACAACAAACATTTTGGTGTTGCCTTGGCGGATGTCAATACAACCACCTGAAAGTCGTTGGCCCAAGGACAAGTTGTAGGAAACAGAGGCCCTTTTGTAACCAACAGTTTGTTTTGTCCTTGAGCCAAACTCCCAAATTACGGTTCTTGATGTCTCCCATTACCACTGATGATCGGCGATGGCCACACGGTCTTCCTCGGTCCTGTCCGGGTCCAGCAATAAAGGAGGCTTCGGTCAGGCTTCGGCCGGCTGCCCCATAGCATCCATTAGCATCTCAGAGCCTTCATCTCTCATCAAAGCATATCAAAGCCATCCTGCAATCGGTTGAATGATATTGAATGATAGCTTCATATTTGGTGGCGATCGCAGGCCCTAACCTTCGAACCACGCCTTCCTCGTCTAATATCTTAGACTACCGAAAGTGGACATGGAATGACATGGATGTGTATTGGAACAGGGAGAAAATGCAACCACGGTGGTTTCGTTATCTTTGTTCTTTATTACATTGAATATGCCTGGGAGTCTTTCGGGGGTCTTCCTATTTCAATTATTTCAATACACGTCCACAAGGCTTGGCGCCTCTCCAGGTGGTGCCCCAACCTCAGTTGTGTTCGCCCCAGCGGAAGCTGCCCATGCCCATGCAGCACAAGGCGGGGTTCTTTGAGGAGTTTTTGCGGGCGCGTTGTTGCCACTCTTCAGTTGGTGCGTTTCCTTCCACCAACAGCCTTTGTAGGCCAGGGGAGTGATGTCTTTAGTCCATGTTTGAGGATTGGGGTAGCTCCCGAGTCTCAAGATAACCCGAGTCGGTGAAACGATACTTGTTGTGAAGGGAAGCGTCGAACTATGTAGCCCAAGAACTGGCGTAGGCGCAGGCCGCGCAGGCGCCGAGGGAAGCCTCGGATGCTTGTCCAGGGGGACCGAAAGCGAGTCCGAACAAACCCGTCCCCATTTGGATCAAAACTGTAAAATGTACAAACACATACTGTATCACATACTACTATAAAATATAACTATTTGATATTGTTTGCATAAGTTTGCACTTCAGACATCAGACTTGAGCTCTATTACCTTGGCTGACTGGTGGCTGACGCCATCGAATGAAAAACACCGCATGACCGGCAGGACTGGCAACTGTTCAATCCTTTGCTTTTTCCATCGATTCGTCGCCAGTGGCGGCCGCCTTTGATTACCTCCTCAGCACCATTTCGGCCGCCAGTTTGCGCCGACCCGAGGACCGGAGGGGTGCCACTTTTTGGGGTCTGGGTGCCATCGGTGGGTCTCTGGTCCACCCCAATTGCCCAGAGAGTGAAAGCGTGAGAGCGTTTCAGGGTGACCGAATGAGGGAAATTTGTCCTCGGTCCTGTGTTGAAGTGGTCCAGTTTGGCAGGAATGGGCACATGATACCACATGAGCATCTCACATCTTATATCCCTTTAAGTTAAATCGAAGGGCATCCATTGCTGACCAATCACTCACGGGCTCAGCTGCTGACACATGCCGCTGCCCATGGTGCGTGCTTTTCTCATCGGCACAAAGAACAGTTGTTGTCTGTTGTTTTGGTGGGGGGTCCCTATAAGAACTGCTTACTCCCAATTGCTCATCAAAGCCATTGAGATTTCGCCAAACAGATTTACCATGAGCAATACCGATCCCATCCGATCCCATTCGACCCCCGACCCCGGTTTCTCCCTGTTGTCGGGACAGGAGCAGTTCACCGTTTCCATGCGCCAGATCCCTCCAGGCCGGGAAGGAACGAACGTCTCGAAACATCGACCCAGCGGGTCGTTGGGCTCGGGTGCGCCAACGACTGGGCGGATGCTGCTTACCATGAGTACTTCCCATGGGGGGATGGTGGGCTCAGTTACGTAGTTTCGAAGAGCAGCCTTGTGTTAACCCGAGACAGCTTCAAATGAACGTCATTCATAATGATTGAAGGACCAGTTGTCTTATACGAAAAAAATTCGAAGGCAAAGCTCTTCGCGCTCAAATTTCATCATCAAATAACACCATAACACCAGCGACTTGGGAATATATGGGATGACAACCTTCACTGTTGACATCCCGATTTCACTTCCACATCAGCCATCAGACCGCAGACAAGCTTGGTCTCAAACGCCGAACTGGTCCACCGACTCCACCGCAGTCGTCAGGGCTGAGAACTCAGGCAATCACCTTGGGACAAAAAACTGACCCTTTGCTCATTATATAAATTATATCAATTATATCTCATTATACCTATGGATTATCCCAGGAACTGGAACATAACGGAAGAACAGAACGGGTGAGCTCTTCCTTCTTGAAGCTCTTCCTGAAGCTCTTCGGGTTCTTCCACGAGCCTCACGAGGCATCTACGTGGATCCTTGGGCGAATCGATTCTCCCCAGTCGCCTCGGCCTGGAACACCGAGACGGTCATCGCTGGGTGGAGAGAGTGGGAAAGGAAGAAGAGGAGTAGAAGAAGAAGTAGAAGGGTTGTTTCTTTCTTTTTATGTCTTTGAATTTTGCAGCTGCCAATTCCCTGGTTTGACATGTTTGCAGTAGCTGTAGATGATCCCTGATGATCCCAAGTATGATACCAAGAGACTTCTGAGATCTGTGTGGTTTCCATATAATCTAATAAATGCAGATACGTTTGGATACAGTGGGCCGAACCCAAGGGGATGCAAGTTGACGCTCCAAGTTGGCACGCCGATGGGCTTCAAGTCTGGGATCTGTCCAGTCCCTGCAATTCCCTGCGTGACGTGTTTGGATGTGCACGTCAAGTCGCATTGTTCTTTTCATTAGATACAACTGGTGCATAAATAGATGGATATATATAAAGGGATGTGTGTGTATATATATATATATAGAGGGAGAGAGAATGCCTTGTAATACCCGTGTACAACAAAAAGACAGTTCTGCAGCCAAACGCACCTAAGAGAACCCAAGAGGCGATCAAAACCATGTACTTGCCATGTACTCCTGGTGGTCTGACTTGATGGGCATGTGACATGTGAATGTTTCTCCGGCGTCAGCTAAGTTGCTATGGTCCAAACTGAGTCCTCCAATTTTGTGACTTTTACTGGATGCATCTGGATGCGATCCAAGATAGTTGTGTATTTTGCGTCTCCAGAACACTTGGGTTTTGGAAAGACCTGTGAAAGGTACATAGAAGAATAAATTTCAGGTCTCCAAATCATCCCAAGTCCTCGCCAATCCCAAAAACCCTCATCCTCCAACTCCATTTTTGCCTCAAGGCGGGTCGCCTGGTCCAATCCTTGAAGCGAAAACCCACCCCCAGTGGCTGTTTCATCGGCCCGGCCGACTCGGCCCCCGGGGCACCGGGGCACAGGTGCCCTTTCGGATCCACTTCACTGGAGCCCGCACCTTCGATGTGGATGCCATGAGCTCCTCGGAACAGGGTGGAACCCTCCACCACTCGCAACCGAGAACGATTCCCTGCGCCTGCCACGAAAGAAACAATCGGGGGCTTCAAAATGGGGACAACAAGACGATAGTTCCACTGGCGACTGGCGCGAAGCAAATTGGGACGTGGCATGACGTGTCATTTGGGATTGGTGATCTGCGGACACCTCGAAGGCAGGGAGAGGGTTGCAGTGTGCGAAGTCTGTTCTGGATTTGCCTTCATGGGATGCTGCATGACTTCATGAGGTGGTTCCTAGTTCGCCACATTAAGGTCTCATACTTTCTCACACCAATACATGTCCGTCCTGGTGGTGAAGAGATTTAGGGCAATGATAATGAAGCCGATTTGTGGTGATTCAGCGCTCCTGCGGTTCGCAAAATCTTTGGAGGAGGCAAGACACCCCCGAAGATCAACATCAACCTGAAAACTTACGGGGTAGATCCCTTTCAGATGATATGCTCGAGCATTGCACAAAACCTTCTGAAATTGAGCACATCCCTTGCAATGTTGACTGCAGATCAATTAATAATCACCCCCCCTCCTCAAATCCATGAGACTCCTGATAAATAATTGATTCTGACAATTCAAGAGGAAATCAAGAGGAACTAGGAAACAGTAGGAAAAACATCATTAAAAACAATCATTAAACACAACAACAACAACAACAACAACAATAGAAAACAACAATAAATAACTACAAATAAATAAATAATCTAAAAAAATAAATATATATACCTGGGAACCAAAACAACCAGAAACAACTGGTTGTTTCAATAGATCCTCTACATAGGAAATTGATGTTTGCGGAAACATCCATTTCTTTCTGGTTGTTTGGGGTTACAGGTATATAAATATTAAAAATAAAGAATGTGTAGATATTATTCTGGGAGGGGTAACTAATCTGCATTCAACATCACTTGTCATTGTGTGCCTGATTGGAGACTCGTCAATATCCAGTGCAACTCCATCGCTCCCATTACCACAGATTTTGCATGATTTTGCTGAGGCTATGAAGAACTCTTGCAGTTAGCTGCCGCTTGGCGGATGTCCTTCGGGGAAGAGAAGCTTGGTGGTTCTTCACACTCACCTACTGTAAGTCGACATCCGCACCCCCCGGATGCTTCTTGCTCGATGTACGTATTTCCAATCCTTTGACTAAATGACAACCTGCTACAAGTAGAAGTGATAAGAATATAAGAATGGATAAGAGGATATATAATAAGAGGATAACACTACATATGTTGGCTGCATTCGGAGGGTCCAGTTATGTCTTGAACGATTTGGAAAGATAGGCTCATACGTACTTAGGAATCAGCAAAAGTTCAACTTTAGGACTGTGGATTGTAGTTCCATTGAGCCAGAGCTTCACATGCTTTTATCAACTCTATTCATCTGTCACGCCACCTTTCCACCACATTCCACCACATTCGACCACGCTCCACCTTCAACCCACAGGAAGAGTTGGGGAGCGTGCCACACCCACGTGCGACGCCCGAGATGCTGGGACGTCTACCCTTGCGATCCCGGCGCGGATTGATGTCGTGCTTCGGTTCGGCAGGGCTGGCAGGGCGGGCACTGAGCATCGCAGAGCCGGGAAAAATCTTACATCTTCCACAGACTCAACAGCATACAGTAGGCATTCTTTGTTGATGGTGCACTTCTGCCCCTCCCGGAAATCAAACCTTGCCAGCTCTGGTTGAGAGCCCGACCATTGGACTCACGCCAGGTATCGATACAACGGTGCTGAGAAGGACACCCGGTGCGTGATTTGTCAAGAGGCGGGAGCGAAAGGCGAAACAGTGGGAGTAAGTTCGCCCGTGTTTGTAGGCTTGGCACTTGGCACAACATGAAAGTATGACCTTCACCAATACCTATACCTATACACATGTACATGTGTGTGCACAACGAAGATACCTACAGGTTGAGAGTCAGGGAAAGCACGAGACTCCTTTTCACCCAAAGCTCCAGAAACTGAGAGTCATCCACATCCACCCCTGGGCTAACAGGTAGGCTGCGGCACAAAGGGAAGGTATTCTCGGGCCTGTGTGATGGAGTTGCCTCAGCATGCACTCACTGTATCTAGGTCCAGGATTATATTCCTGAGAAGTTTGACTGCAATAAAAAGAGACGCGACAAAACTGCACTCACATGTTTAAAAAAGAGTACGAGACCTCTCCATTTCTTGGTCTGGAACCGCCTTGAGAGACAGGGAGAATGAGGGAGAGGCAGAGAGCCAGATGTTTTGTCAATGTGTGCTTCACAAGCTGCGTTTCACTGCGCGAGGCCTATGAGATTGGCGAGGAGGTTCGAAAACTGCCATGCTCCCATACCTATCACAGGCGATGGAGATGGGTGGAGAGCAGATTAGTTATTGGTGAAGATCAGTTCAGGTTTCCGACAGACACATTTATATACTGTACGGAATCATGATGAAACGCAACAACCAAAGGGAATCCTTGCGAGGGCGGTCGGCTACTAAAACATGGAATCTGATACTATATTCATATAATTGAGAAGCTTCGCACACCAGCGAGGCCCGCGGGCGCAGACTACAAGCCATTCTCAATGCAAACACTGCTCGGTCACCGCGCGGGCGGGCGCATGCTCTCCCACCGGAAATAGGATTATTCTAGGCCTAAAGAAAGCCTCAAAACTACGCTATTTGCGTACTTTTGTACACTTCTGCGGCAGCAAACACCAATGGTTTTAGGCTATCAAGTGCTCAAAAACATTCAACAATGCAATATGTACGAGGTTTTTTCATAATTCTGCAAGAAGCACGGAATTTAATGTTGGATGTTGATTAGTAAACCGGTCTTCAATAATGCTAAATTTTTCCAAAATTATTCCAGATCCCATGTTTGAAAAAGTGGTCATGAATAATGCTAAATTTTTTTGGGGACCCTAATATATATATATATTTAAATATTGGACACCTAATAAGGGTTTGAATTCCTTCTGAACCCTGTCCACCTGCACTCCCCCCTCCCTTCCTGATTCATTAGCTGATATAGGTTTCTCTAGGTTTTCTTCAAAACTGACAGCTTTCCAAACCCACCAATCCCTAATGCAATCCTTTATGTGAACATTGCTCCTAAACAAATTTTCAAGGTAGTAGACCAGGAAGGCACCTGATCATCAATAATAGATTTGTTTTAGGGGTTGTCAATTGTGAAACATTTTTTCCACTGGAAGAATAGATCTGCCCATGGAATAGATCTGAGGCTGCAAAGCAAAAGGATTGCTGAGAACAATTACAAAGCACCTGAGAAATCAAACTGAATACAATCTATGAAAGGAAAATGAATACAACATTGAATTGCAAAAGGAAATCTACCAGGAATCCAGATTTGATTTGGTACTAGTTTATTTTAGACGACCACCCATTCGTTTAGCTAGGGGGGGGACCCCCCTTTACTAATCACGATCCAACATTACAGTGTTTTGCGCTCACGCGCCTTCAAAGACGTTGGTATTTATGCAGTTTTTGCAGCATTGCAACACACTGTAATTTTCAGTGTTTGGCGCCTTGGCGCGTGCCAAAAGAAGAGCTCAAAGTCGTCCCCAAAGGGCCCAAATTCTGCACCCTTCCAGATCCATGTTTTTGTTGTCGATTTTTACAACCTTTCTTAGCGACCCTTTGTGTCGAAAAAAGCCTCTCCCCCACCCAACTCAAGGATTTTGATGCGCTTCTCCTTATGCCGAGTTTTGAATCGCTCACGATCCAAAAACGGCTCAAGATGCAGGCGAGAGCACCGTCTTTTAGGTCACGGACACACCACTGCCAAACGTCCCTCCACGCTATTACACGATCTAATTCCACACCAATTACCAAAAAGTAGTCTTCGAAGCTGAGCGGTCAGACCTTCACCAACAAACACTGCGGACCTTGCAGAGCCTGGCGTCCTTTGGCGCGCTCCCCACCATCATCCGGGGTCGGCGGATTATATATTATATATTATATAACATATTTGCAAATATGTATATTATATATATATGGAATCTGGTCTCCACACGTGATCAATCACGCTTTTTTTAATCCTCATGAAGCCACACCTCGCCACACCAGGGCGTGCATCGATCGGTGGCTCACCACAGGGACTGCCATCTCCCTGCAATGCCCGTGGGAAGTCCCGGGCGTCGTTCGAGCGGATCGACCGGGCTGATGGGCGGGCGTCGCGTCCGAAGGGCGGGCGAGCCAGCTTCATGGCCCTGGGTGACGGTTTTTGCTGGCCGGTGCAAATTGTGTGATAGGTGCTTGGTAGGTGGTCACGGGGTTGAAAAGGCGAAAAACATTGAATGAGACTAATGATGCCGGTGGACAGTGGATCTTCTGATCTTCTTTGAATCATGCTTGGACGCTGACCAAAAACACATTGATACCGACCATTGACCATAGATGGCGGACCGGTGTCCACAAGGGTCTTTCTCCTTTAGTGGCCACAGAAGATTGTAAAAATCTCATCCAGATCTTATTAGTTGGGCGAAGCGCACTGCTGCCTGTCTCTAGCCAAGGCGAATCCATTGGGCCTTCTGCTTTGAAAGCACTCACTAATCCCAGCGGACGATGTTTCCAGTGGACATTTTTGGTTGGAAGATGCACCCTCTGATCTAGTTTCGGGTTTGACATGAGCTACATGCAGGTGATGCCCGGGTATCAACCCATATCTTTGCGGCTTCTCACGGCCTGTGATGCTAAGGATCTGCAAAGCTCCAGCGATTACATGAGAGAAGACAGTTTTTCTGTGACAAGGATCCATGAGGTTCGGAAGGGATTTTGAGGAGCAGGATGACAATGAATTCCTCTAATTACCACAGATCTACAACACTAACAGAGGAGATTTGTGATTGTTCTATGTTTCCGTTGGGGCCGGCTAGATGTGTCAGGTGGTTACAAAACGATTGTTTACTTCGCACATCGGCTCAGCAGGTGAGTCTGTGCAGAGGTGGCACTTGGTGGTGCGTAAAGGATTGCATGATTTCCTGCCCGTGAAGCGAAGTCCATCGAGCAGGACTTTTGAAAGCTCTTTAAGTCCCACTGCAGCGCGCCACTGGATCCGGAATCAAGAGGGGCGCTTAGTTGCGACGGTCGACGACCCGTCGACGGTTAATGAATGTGCATCGTGTTGTGGTGTTGTCTCAAAATGGGGAGACCCCCCAACCAACGAGCTTTGAATCTTCCGGTGGGGGGGTCTCCGCATTTCAAAAGCAACCGTGTATATAAGAGAGTTTCGGTGAGAGGTTCAGGGTCTGATACAAATGCCACTCGCATGAGCTGGTTGCGCAAAAGCGAGCTTCCCCCAGGCGCCAGAATCAGCAAAGTCACATTGGCCGGACTTTGACTGAGAAATCATGTTGACCTGTGATCTGTTGGTCCGGTGGGACAAATTATGTGCCAAGATAGATATGCGTTAGGCTCATTTTTCACAAGAGTGACCATGGGAAGTGATTTGCCCAGAGTGATCGGACTTTGTCATATGAAGTGGTCATTACGAGCACTTACTTGTTTGACTAACAGGTTCGTTTGTGCGTCCGCAGTGCCAGACGTTCATGCCGAACCAACATGCTGCATGCTCATAATCATTCACGTAGAGTGAAACTCATGAAGATCAAACCTCTCACCGCTGATGAATCAATGGGGGGGGAAAGCGAAGGCGTGACCTTCAACCCCCATCAGGATGCCATCGGGTCAAGCAATAAGTTGGTGTCGGATGGTGCTGGCGAATGTTAATGACATGACCAGGTCTTTAGGTGGAGGAACTCCCTTTTTTCTTGGAGCAAAGGGCATCGCTACTAGCAAGGACGCTACTAGTATGTCCTGTGATTCAGATCCCTAGTGACTGGATGAGAAACTGAGGATGTGTTTGCATCATATTTGAGATCTGCTGCACGAGGGGTGTTCTGTTTGGAGGAACATGCCCTTCTAGGAAACCTTGGAGGGGCATGCATGTAGGTGGATTCAAGACCCACTATATATTCAGTTCAAGCATTGGGCATGTCCGAAAGCTTAACACTTGAGTATATAGATGTGAGTAGCTTGCAGTGTCTGTCGCCAACCTCTGGACCTAAAGGTGTCCATCAGAGAAGCGAGAAGCCGTTGGCATAGAAGGCACTGTCCTATGAGTGGTTTCAGCTTCGAAAGAAAATGAGGCGTGATGCAAGCGACTGTACAACTGGGGGAGGAACAAAGAAGTATTTTTCCTGAACCCCAATGAGAGGAACATGAGGAACCACAGCCAAACCTGGATTGGATACTCTTATTCAACAGGTCAAGTGCCTTCGAGTTTGTGATTTAGAAACACGCAATCCTAGATGGATCCTGCGCCTACATACAAGCACCCTACCTTATCCCAAGCCCTTCTCTGTCATACAGTACTATTCGCCTTTGGTACATTTGTCATCCTCCCTCCCCACAAAGAATTACGCTGACTTTAAAGTTAGTTTCTGAACACTTTTCATATGCAGCTGACATCAAAGCAAATGACATTGTGGCAGCTTTCACATGCAGATGAAGCCAAGATAGATGACATTCAGGCAGGTTTCCTGCCATCATGCTTGAACACATGCATAATTGCATAATTCGGAAAACACACACAGTCACATATATATATATAGATATATCCACATAATTTCCTGCTTTGTTTGTATTATTGTTCCTTCTTAAGCGTTCAATGTTGTGCCATTTGTCAAAGCTTGTAGGCGTTGTAGTATTTATGGGTGATGAGTTGATGATGGTCATCGACATTGCCACTGCCTGTAGATGAAGCTGGTCCTTTGGAAGATTTTGGTTGATTCTGAATGTCAGACGAGGTTGCAGCTCGCAGACCTACGAGGTTGTCAGGTGTTGTTTGTTTTGACGAGTTTGACCAGATCCCCAACACAAGACGGACTCAACTTGTTGGGCGCCCCGGCGCCTCCGGACTAAGGCGGACATTGAGGAATGGACGGTGAAGGGGATCAGGCCGGGGCGTTTGACGGGAACTTGGCGGATGCCGAATGAGCAGCGCTGCGGAGGTCTCATCAAGAGGTCCCAGGTGCTCATGTTCTTGTCCCCGTCGGGTTGCAAGGTTCGCCGTTTGAAATGAAGTCAGCAAAACATGCAGTTGAATGCAGTTGATCAATCTGATTAACATGTGGTACTACTTGGCAGTATGTTATTTCAACCCATCCCACCATTTGTAGAGTTGAGTGCCTCGCAAGTGGTGCAAGAGAATGATCCTCAATTTAGGAATAGCTCAGAAAAAGCAATCCCACCGGCACTCCCCATCCACACCTCCGCTCAAAAAAAGAAACAGAACCTCACATCCACCGATGAGTTGAGGGGCCATGAGCTCGCTGTTCAAAGCTGGTGCTCTTCTTTTGATGCATCAAGCTCACTCTCTTTTTCAAGAGCAGGTCCACCCCAGTCAGCCAGTTGAGGTCATGGACCCATGGACATCAACATGGACCCATGGACATCATGGACCATTTTCCTCGTTGGAACCAAGTGGTTTGTCTGAATCTGCAGGGGAGTAGGTCACAGGGAGAAGACCAGAATCGATCTTCGGAAGCCAACTGGGAAGCCACTTGACTCTGCTGGAACGAGGTATTCCATCACTGCGGTGAACTGGAAGAACGAGGCAAAAAATGTCCGGGAAGCCAAGCTGAAACCCATGAAGTTCCAACAACCCCAAAAATCATGTTATAGAAGGTCACTGGTGATCATTGAGACCAGTATACCATCAGATACCCATTGTCGGCTGCTATGATGATGCCATGTTTTTGCCTTGTGTTCTTTGTTTCGAGGAAGAGACGATCATCATGACGTGTCTCATGCAATCGTGACTCTTCCTCAGTTGAAACATGTTCTCCTTAACCTGCTTTCTGGACCTGTTTTCAATCCAAAGCAACACCAGACCTTTGTTGTGCCACTGAGATCACTAAGCAGCACCAGTTTCAGTTCAGCAACACAGAGGCACTTGGGCATAGCTGGGCAGTGGAGGAAGAGTTCCGGAAAGAGGTTTATTGTGTTCCGTAATGCTCTCGCCGGCCTCTCGGAGAAGGGTTTTTGGAAGAAACCATGACGATGACTCAAATGAGGCAAGGCCAGCCTCGGGCAATGCCCCAGGGGAGAGTGGTGAACGGGTGAAGTGCCTGTTTGGTGGATGAGAGAGGACTTTGTTTTTTTGATGAAACTGTTGCTGATCTTTCTACATTTACATATGTCTACCTATTGTTCGTGCTTGCCAAATGCCAAACAAAACTGCCCACGGACTTCCTACATTGCATTCAAGACGAAAACTAGAAATTTGCCTCATTCTAGCCCTTCCTTTAGTGACTCTTTAGTGCAGGAAACAACCATTCGAAAAAAAACACCGGATTCCTTCACAGGGAGGACTTGGTGCTGGTGGGAAGTGGTGTGGTCACAGTCCGTCTTGAGCCTCCACTGACCCGGGAAAAAGAGCTGCAAGACAAGAATTCTTAGATAGATAAATATAATATATAGTTATTTAATGTGTGTTCTTTACTTACTGCATATATACTCTGTGTGTAGTCAACATCAGTCATTAATGTTCAACACCTGTTCAAGAGAAGTGACTAGCTGAAGCTTTCTCCTCAGCAAAAAAAGCGGACTTCTTGATTACTGTAATCAGTTCTTCCAGCAAACCTCGTGCAAAGTGTAAAACATCGCTGGAATCATGGAAATCTTTCTTCAATGGACGCAAGGCACGGAAACATGGCACTCGGTTTTGAGGTTGACAATGGCTGGCACAGAGGCTTCGCCAATGTCGAGAACATGACTGAGGAACAGGTCGAGACTATGAGACATGTCGAAGGGGTCCGACATGTGTCGAGACCTGTCGGCGTTGGGGAAGAGGAATTAATTCAAAAGAATCAAACAGAGACAAAGAGTGAATTCAGGTGAATTCTTTTTTTTAAAGGCATTTTTTGCACTCACAAGCTTATGTGATTAGGCTGCGGTTCGCTCAACTTGCTTAAAACCACATGCCAACAGCCAGGGAATCGCAACACTAGCCAGACATAACAGCTTGCACGTAGGCCGACAGTACAGGTACTTATTGCAAGGATTCGATGTTCTTGGAGGAGGACCATAGGGTCTGTCTAGAAAACAGTGGAAGCAATTCATTGACAACCAACTAATTACTGACCTAGACTTGGACACAGACACAGGCCATGCGTGCCATGCGTGAGAAGAAGGGTTGTACAGTAAAATTTACAGTAAATGTCTACCCAGACGAAAAAAATCTTTAGATTTCATACTGTTTGATTCACTGCTGGGATTTGTGGCATATAGCTCCATGATTGGTGAACCTAATCCTAGTTAACAGGTCAAGGGGAAGCTTTCAATGGCAAAACACTCTCCCCTCAACCAAAGTGAACAAAAGCTGTGATGAGGGACAAACCTTTGCTACCTCTACCTACCAAACCCTTTGACCACCAAACTGTTTTTGAGATAGGTTGGGTCAACAGTTTATGCAGAAACCCTCTCTCAAACAATCATTGATGAAAGCCGAGCCGTACCACCGCAATATTGTCTTCCAGGTTCCTATGTTCCACTCTAATGGTTATTTGAGGAAGGGAAAGACCTCTAAACACCCCCAGTTTTCAGACAACTGGAGAATCGCAGGGCTGGCTCAGTGAACGTGGTGAGCTGTGCTTCCGGGGCAACCTGTGCTGCCGGAGAGCTGCCGGGGTGCCTGGAGAAAGCCGCTGCAATCGTCCAACGAGCCCCAAATCACTTTGGATCCATTCCTAGCATTGTGGCTCTGAAAGAAAAACCATCTGTATTTGGGCTGGATGTGGTTTGGTTTGTGGATCCGAGGCGGACTTGGCTCAACCAGACCACTTCCTCGCAAAACCCATCGTTTTCATGTGTTCTCGTCCTCCAACGTCCCTGTCTTCCTTTTTGGGGCCGAATGTGGGGCCAGAAGATGCGCATCACACTGTCAACAAGGTCAACACTGCGTCAACACCTCATTGCTCAAATCGTTCTTGACCTTTATGTGGTGCACATGGGGGGGCTTTTAGGGCTTCACCCAAAGCCTGCTCAGATTGAGGACAATCAGAACATCATGTTGTTTCCTGACTCACGTGTCAGCTCATCCTTTGCAACTTTGTGGCAGGCGTTGTTGTAGACAAAAACTATCCGAGAACGGCTTGATTGTGGGAGATGGTGGGAGAAGGTTGGTAAAGAAGAAGACGTCATACAACAAGCTTCATTTTCAGAAGACGCAGAAGAAAGAGAAGAAGACGATGATGAGGAAGAGGAAGAGGAATAAGGAAAAAAGGGAGGAGAAGAACAAGCAGGAAGCAGAGGCATGGCACGGGTGAAACCTTGGGAAGCTCATCGCTGCTGCCAGGACATAGATGACCATGTTTGCTGTGGAACTTATCGATAGGAACGACACAAGTGAGTCTGTTGTATGCAAGATTTGGCCTTGGTTCATTCCTACAGAAATCACGCAAAAAGCTCACAGCTTTGGGGGTTGAGATTAAAAGCTGAACATCCCTTCTGCGAGCACATACTAGATATATGGGAGAGTGAATCCCCTCACAGACTTTTGCCTGTCTCACTCTGTTCGTGTTTAAGGAGGTGAAGATTGGAGCCGCGGCTTACAGCTCAGAGGTGGGTGGGTCCCAAGCAGATGAAGACTCAAGAGACAAGCAAATTCGTCCCCAAACAAATCAATCCTGCAATATCCTGCAATGCAAGTGAATCATGATCCAGCTTAGGGCTTAGGGCTTCCCCTCTAGGCGCAACTCCTCAACCTCAGCCAATCAGAGTCTGAAGAGATTGCTTGGTGGATTCGGGCGAAGGAGAGGTTGAGGGAAGAGTTCATGCTCGTTGTGGTGGTTTGAACCCTTTGAGTACCTGACCTGACCTGGTTATGGTTGGGAGCAGCCCGCCACAGCTGATTAAGCAACACTCCTTTAAAGCACACACGCACACTTATACACATGAAGGCGACTTGCCTTCCAGGCCTTGGAAGAACAAGCGAAGGCAAGAGCATCCAGACTCACCCGCTTGCTTTCCTTCGATTCCTTGTTCCGAAATTGTCCCCCAACTTGTGGCTATGGCCAGAAACACATGTATTTGTACGCCCTTTAACTAGGGCAAGTGGACAATGAGTAATCAGTAATCATCATTTTTTGTGGCATCTAAGCTCTTGGTTTGCTGCTTAGCAGCAAGCGGCTCACCCGCTTTGGTCATCAGGCCATTCTGGCTGAAGCTTTAGCACTGCCAAACTCAAGCAACTCAAGCGCCAACATTCCACCCCAACATTGTCGCCCTAAATTGAACAAGAGCCTTGAGCTGCACACTATTATCTGCGCTTGGTGACATCAACACTTTACATCTCATTAAGGCCCAACAAGGCTGGCAGCAGGAGAGAAGAGTGAGTTCAGTGACTCGAAATGACTTCTCCCGTGGGAAATCCATGGCTTCTCACTGGAGCTTCGCAGCTGCCACACCCCGCCCCTCCGTGTCGCCCGCGCGGTGCGCCGTCCCGGGTCGCGCGCGGGGCGCTGTCGGAGCTGCCACGCCGCGGGACGCTGGCGGCGGTGGCCGTTGGAGTGGGCGCCACCCTGGCGGCGGATGGCGTGCTGCGGGCCACCCAGAGGGGCTACGCGGCGGCGGGGCCCGTGCTGTGGCCGCCGAGGCTTACGAGGGAGACACTTCGGAAGGAGCTGGTGGAGGGGCAGATCTGGGGATTGGAGCAGGCAGGGACGATTTGGGTGAAATTGGATGTTCCATGATGTTAGAAGGACTCTAGAGCGAGAGAGGGAGAGAGAGAGAGAGAGAGTGTTGGAGTTGTGCCATGTTTCGGCTTTTTTTGGGGCAATTACTTGAGCGGCAAGAATCATAAGGTGGGTATGTTGGAAGCTGTAAGCTGTCTGTGTAGGTCGCAAGAGAGTAAGTCAAGCCCGCTGAGGTTTGTCCAAAGAAACTTGGAGGCGACCGAGGGGCGGACAGTTCTTGTTTTAGACAAAACCAATCAAATACGTTTGGACAAGCTATCAAAGCTCAATGTCGCAAGGTGATCGCATTCTTCACCGTTTCTGCAAACATTCGGATGCTGGTGGTGCGGCTTTCGGACGGCAAACTCTGGGTCTGCGGCCCCATAGCTCCTACCCAAGCATCTGAGCTGTGTTGAAGCTGTGTTGGGAATTCGGGCAGAACAGCGGCAGAAACCTTGGTTTGTGCACGAGCAGAGCACACAGTGACACAGACTCTGATATTGATGTGTCACGCGATGACATCTGTGATCATATATACATATCACATGATATATATATATATATCGTATGCATCGTATATATATAGTATGCTTAGATCAATTTTAAATTTCTATGTTCACATGAAGAACTGGCACAACATCAACATGAACCATGGTGGTCCTCAAGCAGAAGAACTATGGAACTGGAACATACTGGAACCTACATGAGGTCGCTTTGAGAGAAGATGGTTAAGGGATCACCGGCGTTTGGAAGTGGGGAACAATAACATGTCCGGGTAGATGAACTGTTTTCCTAGCCTTCTTGAAAAGCAAGCACCTCAGCCACATGGTCCATGCACAGGCTCTTTGTGGGACAGAAGTGAGCCATTATGAGACAAACATGCGACCCAAGCGCGATCAAATCCCCAACATCCTGGGGGTGAACGAATTGAAGGCGATTCAGGCAACCATCAATTTCTTGCCAGAAGTGGCTCATAGGTGTCCTTGCTGGACCTGATGTTGCACAATCTAACTGGGCCCCATGGTCACCATTGGTCATTGCCAATTTCAGGAGTGTTTGCAACTCTTGGATTCCCTGGGCCCAGTGGGCCACTTGGTGGTACCGGGCAGCGCCTTGGAGCACAAGTCCTCCCTCAGTGACTTCTCTCGGCGCTATCCAAAGGCCTCAGCGACTCGCCTGTCTATCATCCGATTCAGAACGATTTCAGGCGATTCATCGAGCTGAATCGGAGATGCCCCTGAAATCGTGCTTGGACTTCAGTTGTCAAAGAAGCCTCAGTTTTTTTCTGGAATCGACCTGGCAACCTGCTCGGAAGAGCCTCACTACCCTCGCTGAGGTTTGGGTCTCTCCTGGTGCCTCAGGTGCCTTGGGAGATCCTCCCTTGGGTCGCGTGGACGGTGTTTTGGGCGAGGGCACTCCACCCTGGGCCACAGAGATCGACTTCAAGGTCTTCTACGTGGCTCCTCCAGTGCCCGGGTCCGGTCGCGCAAGTTGTGCGGTTCGCGGGACCCGGGCCGCTCTCCGAGAATCCAACTAGTAGCGTCCTTGTTCCTACTATTTTTTGTTAAAGATGGAGGAAGACGGACTAAAGTCATCCAAAGTCGGTCACTTGCATTTGGTCCAGCGGCACACTGTTGCCACCTGCTAAGTGGTTGCCAGCTTTGGGTGCACCCAGGTTCAGCGCTTTAGATGAAGAGGGCGACGGTTGGAATCGGAATGTATACTGTAAACCGTTACCCTAGGATAAAGGTATGTCTATTATTTTCGTCAATATTCAATCTAAAACTCGAAGTCACCTTTGCACATTCGGTGACTTGCTAAGATGCTCTCCACTTTTTCGTCCATGGATGTTTCATTATGTTTTGTTGGAGTCTGGCAGCGTGGCCTAGGAAACCGCAGGCACTTATGCGGAGACCGCCTTCTTTCACAAGAAGACGCAGACGCTCCTGTTGACAGATGCGGTTTTGAAGGTCCCTGATGCAGCTCCTGAAATCTTGGCATCTTACGGTTCCTCAGACCAAATGAACCAACCATTTTTACTATCACCTTTGTTTGGCTGGGCAGACACATGGATGGGCACCCACATGTGGGTTGCGAAAACTGATCTTCAACTTGATCGCCCTTTGATCTATGCTTCAGCTTGATAAGACTCGAACTTCTGCATATAACTTGTATTGTTGAAGCAAACCACCAGCGGTCCATGTCTGTTTTGTTGGAAGTCGACTGGACCAGCCTTCGGCCCCAGCGAAGCCTTTGGAGGCAACGACCTGGAGCAGTGACGAGTCCGAGTCCCACCGGGGTGGGGATGGTTTTGATTAGCTTTTGCCAAGGTTATGACGGAGAACCTCGACAACTCTCCGACAAGGAATGGTACTACAAGCTTCTCGTGAAAACCTTTAGATGTGAAGGCCTTTGGCTGAACAGAGTGAATGTTGCATTTTTCGCAATCGCACAGAGCGAGCAAGGGTTTTCGGGCATGGCCCAGGCAAAGTTTCAACCTGGACATTCAGAGAAATCTGAACTTCTAGTACTAGCCAGCTGGTTCTCCCACTGCTTCTCAGTCCCTCTCAGAAAAACAACAATCGAGAGTGTTGGTGAGGGTTGCAAAAAAGCATGAACCAATTGTATGGCGGCTAAGCCGGTCACACACCGAGACATGAAATGACAGATAGCTTGATGGGTCAGTGTTAGGCGGCTGTGGGGGACCCAACAAGTGTTGTTTTCTGAGGTTTTTGGCTTTTAACTTCTTGGAACTTCGTGGCCAAGATCAAGAAGACTTTCAGGCTTTGGCAAAGGCCAAAGGAGTGGCAGCTTGTCCAAGACCGGCGGAGCCCTCATGGTTTGCTATTTGCTAGTGCAAGGTCTCAAGAGTAGCTACTCTCAGTGTGATTTAGATGTTTCCAGGAAGGGAGGCCATCGAAAGCCACGACCATCAAAAGGTTGCTGACCCATAACCCCGTAGGCGTTTTCAATCTTTTTCCCAAGCCACCCATGAAATCCTTTGGATGGCAGATTCTTCATGTTCTATTTATGGGCAGATACAGGGGAATCGCTGGGGATGAAACTCTTAATTTGTAGTTATGGCATGTTATGGCAAAACAACTTTGGTTCGTCAACGTAAAGGACCAGAAACCTTCAAAAAGTCCACCAGTGGCATCTGATGCTGGTTAAACAAAGGCTTGTACTTGTACTTGTACCAGCCTCGTCTCATCCAGATTTAGGCTTTCATCCAGATGGGCACATCCTCTGAACTTATCACCAAAAGGTTTTCTTCAAGATACCCCTGTGACCCCCTGTGTAACTCCGCCACACATTGGCTTTCAGTAAGAAGCTTGACGACACACCACGTGAGCTGCATGAGAGTCATTTGATGAGGTGAGCCCAATCTTGCGCTTCACACTTTATCCTATTTGTGGCTTGGCACTGAAGCTTAACGGCGTGGCAGGTAGGGACCCCGACCTCTTCAGGCGTGGTGCTTTCATGAGTGACCAAGGACATTTACACCATTTTGGAGATCAAGAAGCCTTTCAGGGCCAGTTCTCACAGTTCCTTCACTTTCTGGTTCTTTATCAAACTTTATCTTGGTTGATTTGTTGTCGTCCTCTCCTTGACTCCATAATGGGCCCTTCGTGTCGGCACTTTCAGGTCAAGCACAAGCCCAGCGATGGGTCACTGCAGTGGCCCAGTGGCCATTCCGCCGTGCAGTGGCCGGACACCTGGCCTCCCCATTTCCCCTCACTCCACAGGCAGGATGGGGTGCTTAGCATTGCGAAAGGCCATGATCCGAGGATTGCTTTTTTTTACTTTGAAATTTCGCCTCAGTTGCATGACTTCGAACTTCCGAACATCCGTGCCAGCCCTCTTTTTCGGACGAGGACTTTCTGGACGCCTTTGGTTTTCTGCGTGGAAAGCCAAGCTCTTGGGAACCCCAGCGGCCACAGTTGGTGAACTTGCAAAAAGCTGCAGAGAGCTTGGATGGGCCCGAGGCTCATGTAGGGCTCATGTGGGGCTCATGAGCCGGCGAACGCTTGAGTGGGCTTGAGATGCTTGAGTGGGTTTGAAAACCGTCGATGGGTGCATTGAGCTGATGTCGCAATACTGAAGAGTCATGCTGACCGGACTGTGGTTTCCAAGGACCCTTCTACTTTTGACACGCAAACGCAAGGCTTCCAAAGTGAATGACCTCCGTATGGGAATGGTGAATGGTGATCTTGGGCGCTCAAGAAGCAACTGACCTATTGTGGAGGTTCCAAAAAAACGGCAGATGTTCCCTTGTCTATCTCGGCGTGGAAAAACATCTCATGGGAGGCCCTCCAAAGCAGTATTTGGACTCCCTGGCGGTGATGGCAGCAATTCGTTTCATTTACTCGTCATAGACAGACACACCCTGGTTCATTGGAAGCAGATGGTGTTCCTTTTTGAAGAGGGACTTGTTGCCTTTCGAGTGTGGCAGGAACCTGCAACTCGCTGTTTACAATTGGTGACTGTATTTGAGAAGCGTTTAGGATGATCCAGGATGGTGATTGAGAAATGCTTCGAGAATCGTTTAAGTTTAAATCACCTCGCATCCAAAAAAATATTTGGATCGATGAACCATTCTGCGTCAAAGAAGCCACGCGGATCCTGTGCCGAGCTAGCACTCCAGGAGAGTGTGGAAAAGAGTGGGTTGACAAGACGCGTCGTTCGTTTCATTGAATACCCTCCAACAATCATATACAATCATAGAAGTGGAACATGACCACTGGAAACACGATTTTCCTCTACAAGCAGGCGGTCGTCCACTTTCTGGTTTGTTGAAGGGAGGGCAATGTTTTTGAACTCGGAAGCAGATTACGAACTGTATGCTGGCATCAGGATCATTCAGGATCTTTGCCCCAAGACTTTAAGCACTTGACGCAGGGAAAAAGAGATGTCCATGCCACCCAAGTGGGATTTCAACTAAGAGGCGTTTGCTGCTTTCAGCACCTTTTCCCAAAGCTTTTGGCTCACTAGCCTACTTTGGTTTGGACTGCTGGCGCTACTTCCCGGGAGTCCCGAAGTAGCTACGGGTGTGGACATGTGTGGACCCTCCAGGCTCTAAGGCTTTCGGATACTGATGCTGTCATACTCCAAGTCCTGCAGGTCCGAACAGTGGCTGAACAAGACGATCAGTTGTCATTCCTTTTCCATGTCCATGCTGGTGAACTTGGGTGAGAGTATGTCCGTATTTCAGTGAATCATATGAATCATATGTGTATCGATTGTTCATTCAAGATGTCAAGCTGGAGTTTGCAAGTAAAGGTTAGAGAAGAGAAATGAAGAGAAACTTTGGTAACCTTACTTACAGCAATCGTTGAGTAACACAGCAAATAACAAAGCACTAGATCCTACTTGTTTCAACTTACAGCCTCAATCCATCGCCGCATCGTATTGGCTTTGACCCGCGGAGTGTGGCGAAGCTGCTGGCAGGTGAAGGTACCGACTGGGCAACCACAGCAGAGGCGTTAGAAAGTGCGAAGAGAAATGAAGATTTGCGGTGTGAGGAGCATCACGGAACGCAATTTACAGAGGATCCTTGAAGGGAGGTCACTGATTTGTGGACTAGTTTTGGCAAACCATTCGAGATGGCACGGTCACATTCAACTTTCCGATATTGTCGCTACCCAGGTGTTCATCCTATCCCCAAAGAACTCTGTTGCCTTTGCTTATTTTGCACAAGGGCGAATTCTGAGCCGAAGCATAGCCTGTTGAGGGGGCCACGACTACCATAATCCAATCTAACCACGACTAAGTCCGCGCTTCCTAACCATGATCATACTGGGTAGTCCTGAGTCCTAAACCATACTGGGTATCCTCACCTCGCTGATCTCGAGAACCGGCTGATTTGTCACAGTCAACGGCTCTAGAGATCCACTCCATTCCACGGCTCCATCCACCGGGGATCTTTGAACACTTTATGGAACTTTGTATCTAAAGGGATGGGAAAACACAACACAATCTCCTCCTTTCTTGAGATTTTTTCAATTGGTTCAGGTAGGACGCCAGTTTGGATGAACTACGATGAAATTACTCTCCCTCCTATCAAGTGGAGAATTTGAAGCCGCATAGCCTGAAATGGAGAACCCTCTCCATCATTTGGGTCCGATCAGAAGACCAGGGCAACGATGGTTGGTGAGCAAAAAGGTATATTACTATATAATACAATGCGTATTATGGAGAGGCTCGTTTCTTGAACATGCTGCTTCTGGGACTTCTCACCCAATTGGACATGTTTCCAAGTTTCCGTGATACTTTCACACTGGCGCTAGCCAATGCGAGAGGTTTGCAGCGTGCATGGGGCTTGTGTGTGAGGTTTGCAAAGGCCTAAGTATTGCCCTCCGCCAGACTAATATGTCTGGAAGTTAATCCAAATGGGACAGTTCGCAGGAACTCATTGAACTTCGACAACAAGCCACTCGTGAAGAGCTACTGTGAGGTGAAATGGGAAGTATCATCCTATTTTGCGTTGATGAACACTTACACCTGTCCCCTTTTCAATGGTGGATGGACATTTCATGGTCAAGTCCTCTGGACTTTCCGGGGGTTGCAAGAGCATTCTCCGAGTTGATTAAGGGGTTGGACACCAGGGATGGCTATATTGACATAACGATCACAAACACGCACGAAGCAAGAGAAAAGACCAGTGTCGATGATGGGGCTAAGAAGTTGCCGCTGAACATTTAGGAAGGACCAGCACCGTGAGATAGCGCTGGGGACCCACGTTCAGAGAACGCCCCAATGAATCAGCTGCCATTAGACTTGTTCAAGGGGAGCATGGCTGCCATAACCTCAAACCTTTGGGCCAAAATGGACACTTTTTTTGAACATAAGGGCCTTCACCATGAGACTATCAGGCGAGAGTCGTTTCTTTCAATCCTGCCCTGCAGTGGGTTGCTTGGTTTCATCATGTTTCACCTGTTTTCACGGAGGTTGGGACTTTATGTTGGGGCAGCGCACGAACACCACACGCGTTTGCATCTGCAGACCGTGGGGGTTGTCTCAATGACGGGGGACCAACAACCATGGTGAACAAAATTGACCTTCAGCCGTGACCGTCAAGGAATGGAGGACCCCAGATATTGAGGCATCCCCAATGTGTAGGTCGCTTGAAATACCGGTTAGCATGAAGTAAGCACCTCCTCTCGGCTTTGAAACGAAGCTGCCACATGAGAAAGAAGAGCTGAGCTTGAGGAATGCAAGGTCATCAGGGAAGGGCACAGGTGAACCATGCTTCAAACTCCGTGGGATTGGAGTCCGTTTTGGTGCCAAACGTTGTATGCGATTCTCGATTTGGATGCTTAAAACAGCGTGGACTGGCTCGTCCTGTTGGCAGTGACTGGCTCGTCCGTTGAGCGAAAGAACAGGCAGGCGCTCCCTGGTGGGTTGACCTCCCTGGTCCCTGGTTGTCGTTCGTCTGTTCACAGAAAACAGAAAACAACAATTTCATTGGTTCGTTACTCACATCCCTTTATAGTTGTTTTATAGTATACTGTCGATCTGAGACAGACTATACAAGGGATTGGACGGGCAAAGAGGACACGAAAGGGATCAAAAATGATCAAAACGGTTTTGGTTTCAATTCGGACATGTGATTTCAAGACCCAGGTCTTTGGTGGATGAGCATGTCCTGATTTGTCATTTTTGCGGGGAGATTGCTATCCTGCACAATACGTGATGTGTGTATGTGTCTTAAATGTAGGAGACTTGCAAAAACCACTGACAACTTGCAAGGGCACCTACGGGGTACCCATCAAGCCCCATCTTATCAGTCAGAGCAGGTTCTCAAGACATAGAAGAATAGTGGCACTCTTTGCTCAAGCAACTTATGTGCCCTCTTCGAGCATCTGAGTATGCGAACCCAGGCATTTTGGTGCATGTTTCGGGTCCATGGGCTAAACCCCGCGCTGGAGCTGTTACTGCCGTGGCTGTTTGGCTTCAGTTTTTTTTCGGCTCAGCGCGTGTGCCACATGCGCTCCCCTTAGGCCATGATGCCGACCCTGGCGACGCGAGCACATGCTGCAGCCCCGTAAAGCGGGACCTGCAGCCATGCGGCTCGCCACGCGGCTCTTGGTGTTCTTCATCGGATGCTTGGGTCCAGCTGTGGGGCGAAGAGAGGAGTGAAAAAGATATGAGAACACTTCTTTTAACGATAGCGTTTAGTTTAGTCCAGGACAAAAAGCACATGAATATGTATATAGCACACAATAGCACACATATCAATGTTCATGCAGAAAGTGACTGTCCTGGGCACGTTCCCTTGCTTTTCCCCCTGTGCTCGTGTCATTGGCCAATTCTTTCTGGTGTCGGCTCCGTTCCTTCGTGCGTCCGTACACCTTGAGTGTGAACAGTGAACTCCATTCGTTGTCCCCACAGAAAAGGTGATCTTCAATTCGAACCTCACCAGCTCACATCAGTTCACCCATTTAAGTCTAGCTAATGAGCGAGCTCCTGGGGTTTACAAACCACTCAGAGTTGGCCCAAATCTGCGGTGATCAAAGAAACCAGGCGACCACGGTGATGTCAGGAGGGTTTCAATCTGCAGCGACCTTGAGGGAGACTGGGAAAGTACACCTTAATTTTTGTGTTTAGTCACTACTAGTGGCCCGTAGTGTTGGCTCCATGAGCCCAAATGAATCTAGACATTGAATTTTTTGGACAGACGTCCTGAGGCTCTAAGAGGGAAACCTGAAGATTGAACTTGAACCTTTTTGAAGTTTCCGAGGAGGTGTTGTGGTCCGACAGAAGAGCAGGTGGGGTTGATCAAGAGTTGGATTTGGGAATGAAACGTATTAAACAACACGTGAACCTCTACCAATGTGCTTAAATACTTGCCTCGTTTCATTGCGTAAAAAATTAGAGAGCAGCCAGAAAAAGGGGTCAATCAGATTGAATGGACGTTGCGTCCTGGGAGCTTAGGATTGCAGTTGGCCAATGCCCAGGCGGAGTTGCCTATTCTGCCGTTCCTATCCACTTGGTTTCAGTCGTAAAAACGTCCTGAGGTTCTCCATTTCTCAGGCGGCTTCTACAGTGCGAGGGTCTCATCACTGGAAAAGTTGACAGGATGCAAGGTTTGACCAGAGGGAACAATTATATAGTAGGCTTTGCATGGCAGCTTCTTTTCTTTTTCCCATGACTTCCTGAAGAAGGCTTCTTCTACCCCATTTCATAATATGTCCAGATATGTCCTGTTTTGCCTGTTTTGAACACGCTGTTTCTCATGTCCATCCTCCATTCTCCCCAAAACCTCAAGGCGCAAGAACCAGGGCCCGCGGCCGCCGCTGCCTTCGATCGTTTCGGGGACGGCGACTGCATGACCAGTGCCATGCTTCCGGTCCGCGGGCGCTCGCGGCGGGACATGGAGCACGGCGCCTGCCGCGCAGTGCCTGAGCCCAAAAAGGGAAAAGGTGCTGCAAGGGACTTGGAATAATTCGTTGATCCTCTTAATTGCCCATGTATTTGCACATTTGCTTGCAATTTTGCTTGCAGATTTGCTTGCTGGAGAAGTTGGAAACAGGGCAAGGTGCATTGTTATATTTTGGGTATTGGACAAACACCAGTGTTCTCGTGATCTCGTGTTCAAACTCTCAGGTCTGTGACACGGACAACTGCATTGGTTACAGCTACGCCCCGTGCGAGCGTATCTGCACGCTGCATGGTGAGCCTGCGCTTTTTCGAGGCCTGCCACTGCCAGAGCGGTGGAGCACCTTGAATGGCCACACGTCTGCAAGTTTGCTCCAGGTGGGTGTGGATGGATGATGTGGGAAGGTTCACAAGGACCCACGTGTCTCAGAAGGATCGATCGGATCGACCCACGCAGTGGTGTATACATTCCAACATGTTCTCTTTCTCTCTCTATGTATAAATATGTACAAATAAGTAAATATATATATATGCTGTATAATTAACATATATATATATGTATTTTAGCAATACACACGTAGAGAGATAAACCTATTTGGGGCTTCTCTGTGATCCTGTTGACTCTGTGGACCATGAACAATTCTGTGAGCCATGGCCAATGACTATCCCGCAGCACGGCACGTCACTTGGCAAAAGCTTTGAACATGATGCGAATACGAGCGGTGTGCATAATGACTTCAAGCAACAAGAAGGGTCCTTGTGCTCCCTCCGCCAGCATGTTCTTTTGCGAAGCCATGCCCCGCCCTCACCATCATCACCTCGCAGATACGACTGCCTAATCCTTGTTTCACAAGAACCACTTGTGCCTAGCCTTTAGTTAGATCCCCCCAACACACACACACACAAGAAAAAGAAAAACAAGAAGACCGAAGACCCGACAAGTCCTGCTTTCAGAGCTCCCATCGCTGCCCCCACGCCAGGAGGTGGCCTCATCGCCAGCACCGATCTGCGCTGCGGCACCAGCTGCTACGTCCGAAAGGCGCCCTGCCCAGGCGGCACGCTCCGCTCCGCGGGCGCCTTTATGTGCCCCGGGTTCGGAGCGAGGTGGGTGGGGATGTAACTGGGGCGGTCACACGCGTGATGAAAGTGGATGAAAGTGGTGAAACGAAGTAAGAGAAGGTATGTAGGTGAATCCCTTGCCGCAGCCACGCTGCAACGTTTGGAATTGGCGAAGTTGAATGAAGCGGATGCATCACAGATACATAATAGATACCTGGGCCCCATGACAGGAATTCCACAAGAAGCACAATCACAAAATTTTGTATATCCCAATTCGTTTGCCTTACATATTCACATGTATGCAAGAAAAATAAAGCATGTACATGCATTTACTATGTATATGGTATTTGCAGTGGATATCATAGATATGCATCAAAGGTCTTTCTATGACAACCACCACCATTGAAATACAATTGGAGATGTCAAGCCAACTCTGAAGTGTGGTTTGCTTGCCCTACCTATCGCCGCATCCCAACCAACGACAGTGCTGTTCCATCAGTGGTCTGAGGAACTATGAATCTTTGACCTATGATGCTTGGCTTTGATAGTTTTTGATAGTGAACACATTTGAAGGCCAACTTGTTTTTGTTTGCGACAGTTTCTGTTGCTTGTCGGCTTCAGCCGCTTTAGGTCACCGCGTGACTACGTGTCAAGAAAACACTTTGCGATCACAACACCCATGAAAACAGCTGTCCCAACTTTTCCATCTCATGACCGAAGCTCAAAGAAGCATTGAATCGCATCATCCACAGCTCGACTCAACCATCATCCAGCTCGAGACTCCCCATGCGAGGCATTGTCACGGACTTTGGAGTGCCCCTTTCCTCACAAGGCGAGCGAAAACCCCGTCGATGCACGGACGGAAGCCGTCCCAGTACGTTTCAACGCAGACATGCCTGGGCATGTATGGTCCATGTTTGTATGAGTATGCATCCCTTGTTGTTCCCTTTCTGACGCTTGGCTTAACTGCACCTTTATGAAACACCCAGTTTAGGATTGTTCTTGACTTTGATTTGGCATCCAGGCAACCTTTCTAAAGGCGTCCCGCAATCGATGGACACAGTCAGCCAATTCGAAGTGAAACAATTTTGTCACGGACACCTTGTTTCGTTGTTGCCTGGGAGTTTGCAGCACTCTCATGCCATTATCCATTTGTATACGTTTGCCTCTGCGGGGTTCATGAAACAACATGTTAGCAATTGGTTTTCCAAACCACCCTTCACAACAAAGCAATAATGGAAAAACATACCATATTATATAGAGTATACATTGAGATACTGTAATAAAGTGGATTTTTTTTGGCAACACACTGCCAATTATATCATATCATATCCCCCAGACAGGCGTAGGCATCGCACGTTTTACTGCGTAACAGCCATCATTTATCGGTGGTAAAATTAACCACGCTGAGCTAACCTTAAAGAGTCGACATGGGTTTGTCCCCTCATGAGACAACTTCATCCATCACCAGGTGAAAATTGGTTGTGTTTGCTTGTCAACATGGCTACATCGCTTTGATGTGCTTTAATCTTGGACACCCACTTCTCACCCTCACTCACCCTCTCTCGCCCTCACTCACCTCACGCGCCTCCCACCGCTTCTCGTTTGCAACCTCTTACCCAACCGGACGGTTCCCCGCTCGTTTGGCGGCCGACCCACAGGGCTCGGTGACCATCGTGTGCACCTCCACGGGCGTCGAGGTGCAAAGCGGCCGATGCCTGCGGCCCTGCGACTCAGGGCTTGTGCCCTGGGCGAATGAAGAGATGAAGAAAGAGAACAAAGAAGCGAACGAAGATGCAAGCTAGGTCCAATGAGCTCGGTCCAAGCTTAGCTGATGTTAACTTGTTTAGCTTGTTCTCACGTGTTCGGAAAAGCAAGATCATGATTCATTCGATTGGGAAGGATGACTTGGGAAGGAGTAAAAGCAGAAATGTGGGCTGCTCCACCCGCCGTGGGATCTGGAGTCCACGGAGGTCCACGGTGGTGGCCCAGAACCAGTGGTGGCCCCGGAACCGGTGGTTCCGGCGGTTCCGCATGGACGGAGGCGGAGCGAGGGAGGTTTGCTGTGGAAGCTGAAGTACAACTGTCAAGGGGAATGTTTAAACAGGTATTCCATGCAAGTCTTAGAGAAGACATGCATATGAAGAAATCCTTTGAATTTGGCTAGAATCAAACCCTTCCTACTCGAGCTAGCTGCAATGTCCGCAATTTGACCTGAGGTCCGGGACGACTTCTTTGAAGTGAAGTACCCTCCCACGCGCCACGGGGAATTCGGTGCAGGGGAGTGTCCCACAGGGACCTTGGGGAATATGTGCCTTGGCCATCCTTGGCCCAGTTGTGGGAGAAGGGGGGATACATGGGGATACCAGACGTGTTCATGCCTTGAGGGGTCAATGTATAATTAGTAATTAGGCATATTTGATGGCATATGTGTCATTTCCATGGAATTTTTGAGGCGAAGATGGTTAAACATGTTAAAACACCCGATTTGGGTGGCCGTGTTCTGTTGGAGTGATGTTTAGCGGAGTTCCGTGCCTTTTTTCTTGGGAGATCCTGAGAGGCTTGGTTTGCATAGAGATCACATCTGCTTGCTTTAGGCGAGTCTGTCGAAAATTTCGATTTCGGCGTGCTAGCGAAGCTTGCGAATTCAGACCTGTTCTTTTTGGCCTCTGATCCACATTGACATGGGTGTGTATTCAAATTGGGAGACCTCCCAGGCAACGATCCTTGGAAGGTTCGGGAAATTGACCTGACTTGAACAAAACCAAAACCCTTGTTGGGCCAGGCAAGGAGACCCCCCCAGTCCTCACATGGCCCTGGCCTCACATGGCTTACTGAGCGGTTCACCGGTCCGGTCGGGGTCTTTCCAGCCGCCGCAGTGAGCGGTTCACCGGGGGGTCCGGTGAACCGCTCGGCTGAGCCAAGGACCATTTTCTGCAATGACGGCTCGGCCACTTGGGTACTGGGGCAGTGTGGCATCAACTGCCCTGCAGGGTCTTTGATCCTTGGCATGTCTGAAACTATCTGAAACTACGTGCGAGAGAACGAGGTTTGATGATGGATGCTCTTCCAGATGAGAAATCCTAAACCTTCTAGATTCTAGAGGAGGGAATATATTTTAGGACGGAATTGGAGGGATGCTCATGACTGGGTTTCACTTACCCGTGATCCGTTTATGACCAGACTTCCAGCTGCTCTATAGTGTTTGTTTGTTTGCTCGCTGAAGGACGACCACGCAGGTGTGGGAACAGTCGAAGGGATTCAGTCGAAAGCCGCCAGAAAAAAAGAAACAGACAGAAGAATCCAGCAACTATCCAGTATGCCTTGCTGGTTACGTGTTCAACCAATGTATATTTATTGTGATTCACAGCTGCACATTTTCTTGCTTGGTTTGGACGTGGATGTTATCATCATTGAAACCTTACCAAGGGTTCAGAGCGAGCTGAGACTTGACAAAGGACTGGAAAGAAAGAGTGCTCCTTGAGGGGTTTGTGGGAATCAGCTTGGAACCGAAAGGGCCTGGCTGAAGCCAGCTTTCTCCTTCGCCGATTTCGGGCGTCAACCGATTGGACTTACCATGGAGCTTCTGAGAGGATCCAGCCATCCAAATCCAGCCACGTAGCTCCAAGATCCATCACGCAGTTCTTTCCTTTTGGCGGTGTCACAGACCCACAGCTGGATCAGGAGATCGGGATCTTCAGTGGTCTTCTTCCCAGCCATTTGCTTGCACAGTCAGGATCTTCCTGGCTGACACTCGGGAAATGGGTCTTGCCCATGAGTTGCTTATGACGGTTCTGACCGCACGAGTTTGGGGGATCACCCCAACTTCCAGAACATTTAAAAAACGGGCAACTCCGTTCCCAGCGTTTAAGAGAGGATTATGTGCAATTGTGATTGTAGGTTGAAAGATTCTTGTGATTTTGCAGGTTCTTGTGCCACTTGATTTGTCACGTTTTTCAGGTGCTCGATCATGAGGAGAGAACCATCCTGGATTGCCCCAGTGGATGGACCGGCCGCTTGGATCATTGTGTGCAAATGTGAACAGCCTCTACCACCTTGCAAACCAAGAGGAGCTTGAGTTGCCCAAACTTGTTGTATAATGCTCAGGGAGCTGTTGTTGGTTCGCTGGTACACATCGACCTTTGATGTTCTTACGTTGGTTGTGCGCTTGATTGGTTGGTTGACTGGAAGCTGGCTTGCCCTATAGTTGTCGCTACACCACAGGGCTAAGAGGAGAGAAAGATGTAGACTGCATGCTAGTAGCTAGTTGTCGTTGGCGCTGGTGTAGCTAGCGTGTGTAATATTTGCGTCTTTTGTTGGTTCTTGCTGTTCTAGATTCAATTATTCTTGTTCTCGCTCTTCTCAGCATAACATGCAGACACTGAGTGGGAACGTGGCCAGAAACCTAGGCAAAGTGGGGCTGGAATGCATCAATGAGGACACGTCCCTCATCAGCGGTGGTTGTAAAAGGCATTGCTGCTTGGCCGGTTGAACGGCATCAATGTCAAATTTGGTTTGGGCCAAGCCATTTCTACCGATGGTCGTTTCGAACAAAAATATAAGAATATCAATCAAGGGCAGACCCGGGATACTAGCCAGAGCCAGCACTGCTTGGACCTTACTCTGCTTACCACTACCTTTGCAGAGGCACTGAATCTCCCCATGGTTTGAAGATGAGTGCCAGACTGGCACGTGCGATCCTGAACACCTCAGGCTCAGGCTTTGTGTTGCATCACTCCCAGGTTGTGATCCCGAACACCTCTGGCTTTGTTTCGGGTCATTGTTTTCCGGGTTGGCGTTTGTTTTTTTGCTTTGTAGTTGCTGGATTGGCTGGTATGTTTTGCATTCTTTGTTGCAACTGGCACCTCGAACCGAGGCGCTGCTGGAATTCTGAACATTACCGTAGCAGCGCTTCCAGCACCACCGGTGCAGGGATTTTTGTCTCACCAGGCACGCAAGGTTTTGATGTGCAACATCAGGCTCCCTCATGTTGTTTGATGCTTGTTGCCAAACCCCAATCCGTCAACTGCCAACCAAGAGTACTTCTCACAAGACTTTGGACTGGCTGGGACTGGCCTTTGAGCCATGTTCAGAGTTTCTGTTCATAAACTGGCACGCCACCAACGCACATCGCTATTGCTTCCACAACCTCGATTTCTACTTGTCATTGACAGCATTGATGAAAGGTGGCCGTGGGTTGTCTCTGTATTGATTGCTAGGCTGCTAGACCACAAATTGTTTTGGTTGTTCACATTATTCATATAGTGTGTATACAGATAATAAGCAACAGAAGGACCACCTCATATTCAAAATCACTGAGTGACACGGATTTACAATGCTTGAATCAAGCCAGGTTGACAGTCCATCACCAGTCCAATATGAATCAAATATATTATACATAATTTGTTTTCACACAGGAACGTGAATGGAACATGTTTCGACAAACTAGAAAAGAGTCCCCACCACCTCTTAGCTTGTCGTTTTCCCAAAAGAACAAATCACAATCAAAACAAACCACATAGGCCGAGTGCCGTAGATGCATGGCCGTATACTCTTTCCTTTCTTCGGTTTCCACATGTTTCCACCGCGTCACGCGTGCGACGCGACGTGTCCTCGACCGTCCCTCTCGGTCCAGGCCTTGGAGCACGGTCGAGGCAAGCGCTCCGACTGCCAGAGTGACGACGCGCCTGGGCTTCGGTGTTCACCGCCGCCGTTCCATCTAGATCCGACCGAATCCGAAGGTAAGGTGAAAGAAATGGACATGAAGCACTTGATATATTATACTATATTGTATTATTTTATTTATATATTGGGAAAAAGCTACTAGTAACAAGGGCATTGCTACAAGTAGCAAGAAGCTACTAGTAGCTAAGGGTATTACTACTAGAATGCAATTCGATGCTACTTTCCGGTCATGTTGAGAGATGTTGAGAGGCTTTTCAGATCGGAGACAGGAGATGGAACGGTGAGAGGTCGAATCGCTGTGATGAACGGGTGACGAAAGCGATCACTGACGCATGCCGCAGGCCTACTGTTGTTTTCCTGCAGGCGGTCAGGTCTTGAAATTGCTGTTGACCTTTTTTTATCCCTTTGTTTTATCGATGTTGATTTTTTTCTCGCCAGAAATGTATGCTTTGAAAAAGGCCTTTGACACCTTTGACATAGCTGGAACTTCTACTTGCAATATAGCTGAAAGACTACCTGTGAGAGATTGCCACCGGCCCAAGGATATGCTCACCGGTGGTTTGATTCTGTTCTGCATCTTGTCTTTGAAGGTTAAAACGGTGGAGTCTTTTGCTCGTGCGAGTTTGATGTTGACGTTTTTGGAATCTTTTGGAATGGAATCATGCCAAAATGTGGAAGCCTGCAAGAGCTTTCAAGATTGTAGAGTTCTGGACAGGGAAAGCCGGCCTTCCTATCTTCACCTTTGGAGATTCAGCTCCAAAGTTGTTGAAAACCATTGGAAACTCTTTCTCTTGGGTTCTCCCAAGCGATTGTCAACATGTCGCAGGGGTCACCTGGTCGGGACGAACATTTTGTATGTCGCTCCACTCAGTGGTTGCTCCACATGGGCGATGCGGTACATGACACCGCCATGCGTGGCCGATACACAGGTAACGATGGCAATGTGACACCGGACTATACTTTGTCTGGGGGACCTTGCCGACGTCATTGTGCTCCGGGATACATCGGAACTGGCATGAGAGGTGTGAGCTATGGAAAAATTCCACATGGGCAGAATCAAACACTACAGTGCCTGGGCTGCAAGACGAAGACAAGTTGCTGAATGTTCTGAGATCTTTGGCTTATTGTGTCCAGCTACTCTATTTTGTCAGAGGATTAATCAGTGTTTCGCAACTCCTGGCACATGGACCCTGATGACTCAAGCCCTGTTGGTGTCCATGACTCGTGTGATACGCCTTCTCCCAGCCCACATGTTGGTCATTTGCTACCTCCTCTTTCAGCGACCCCCGGCGACGCGAGGTGCAACCCCGGCTATGACGGCTACTTCTTAATTCAATGTGTGGATGGCGAAGTCATCCATTTGGAGGGCATCTTGACGAGAGAGTCTGTTGGCGCTTTCCCATGGATTTGTTGGAGTTTTTGTTGGATGTCTTTTCTGTGCTTTCCCTTTGGCCTTGCTGTTTACAACAACTTTTAATGGGGCCATCAACATCTAACTTCTGCAGGCTGAAGTCCATCAACACTAGACTATATATCTTATATATCTTTTTGGTGTGAACAAAAGCCGCGGGCCGCTCAGGCATGTGTCACATGGATTGCATCGTGGGGACCATCACATCCAACACCATCACACTGCCTCATGTGGCCATGAAGCATGGAGAGAACACCACCGTGGAGTGCCCCATCGAGACGCACACGGGGTCGCTTGGTCGCTCCGGCGAACGGGTGAGATTGGGCCGCCAGGCAGATGGAAACTGCCAGGCACCGAAAGTCATGCTCCGTTTGGCCACCGTGTTTCGTCAATTTCACTCCATGAAAACATCCCGCAACTTGTGGGACTCAATGATTTACCAGTTCAACAGTGTTTGTTGGCTAAAGCAAGTTTGGTGTTGGTGCGGGGTCGCTCAAAACAAGTGAGCCAACCAACAGCGTTTCATTTGCTTCATGTTTCTCCTGGCAAACTTTGTTTGACACAGCGAAGCAAAAACGGGACACTCGCTTCATGGGCCCAAACTGCTGAAGAGCGAAACAATCGGGGGGGATGAACAAGCTAATGGTCAAGGGATGTCAAGAGTAATATTTATTGCTAAAACTGGCTTGGTCCAGGCACCATATATGATATATGTTTGTTTTGCTTTGTGTGTTGTGTGTGTGTTCCTTCCAATGCAACTAACGTCATTGGGCTTGTGTCATGGTTGAACATGTTTGAACCCAGAAAAAAAGGAATGCAGTACAACTCCTGAAAAGGCAACGGATTTGTGTTGTGCAGAGATGAGATAGGTCAAGATCATGTCGAAGCTGCCACTCCACCAGTGAGGAATATCACCGTCCTGTGCGATGATGGACAGGCCCTCCGAGCGGAATCGGATTGACCACAGAGTGTTCCAGCTAAGTCCAGCTTGTTTGGTCCAGCTGAGTCCAGCTCCTTTATTTTTGTTCGGTGGTTTTGGGGGTTTGATCCGGACGAGTTGGACATGGTTTTGGGTGGAACGGTTGCAATTCTGGGGGTTGGTGGGCCATGAACTACCTACATGGCTGCAAAAGCTGTAGCAAGTTGGTACTCGGGAATATTCTATTCTGGTCTGGTAGCGAGTCTTCAGGTTGGGCTCCAAATAATGGTTGAGTGAGAGAAAGAGAGAAGGATGAAGGGAGGGAGAGGTGGGGAGGGGAGTGGGAGACAGAGACAGAGACAGGCAGACGCACAGAGACAAAGAACAAAAGAGATCAAAAGAGAAAGAATCTGAAAGAGAGGTCTCCGCTGGATTCTCTATACTTTTACTTTTAGCTCTTCAGCCAGGATTTGTTTCGGCCCACATCCGTCAGCTTGGGATGATTGCACCCCCAATCCATTAAGCTTCAAACGCTCAACGATGCTCAACTACGAATTTCTGGTCTTACCATCCAAAGCTTTATCACCACACATTTGTTCTGCCGGTGTTTCATTCGAGAACCTCCATTTCGCGAGGGTTCTTGGGGTGAAAGGAAGGCCTCGTGGCGGCAATGCAGTCTGCCACGGAATGCGAGGCCAAGATGGTGGAAGGCTTCTGCGGCGCCTCGGAACCGGTGGAAGACCTCGCTCGGATCGGAGCTCGCAGTGCGGTCATAATAGCGTGTTGGACTCTCCACGCGTTGGCCAACTCCTATCCGGCCAAAAACACGAGCTCATAGCTTGTTCGGTTGCAATTTGATGGCCGGGGGAGCCAAGAATTGCCATTCTTGGCTCCCTGTGGCTCCCCGTTCTGTGGCTCCAATGTGGATATCCGTATGGTGGAGAACTTTGTCCATTGACGTACGCTGGGTGCATGTTGTTATTAACTTTCATGACTAGTGACTGCATGTTGTGGAGTGTGCCTGGCACGCAGATAGCGGAACATTAACATCAAACAGTACATGAAATATCAGAAAGATCAGAAAGCTTCAAGACGACAATTTGACACTTGCACACTGCCCCTTTCACTAGAGTCCAAATGCAACCTGACTGGACCACTCTCCTTCTGTGAAGCCTGGGCTCGACAGTTCCATTGACAGAGTACCAGCACATTATGGGGCCAAGCTTTTGGTTCTTCCAGGCATAATTTGAGAGAGCTGGTGTGCAACTGGAGGTAGAATACCCAATGTTAGATGGCACACACGACCAGTCTGTGCATTTCATTTTCATGTTTTGCCATGGCAAGAACAAGTCTGTGATGTTGTCTCTACGAAGTTGCGATGGGCTTTTGGACGATTTGCATTATAGCATAGATGGTGGGTGACCCAAGTCTGTACTCGCAAGGTTTGCGCTTTACGACATCCGCCTAGTCCAGCATGGTATGTTTCTGTTTCTGACTGCTCGCGCGTGTTTATGGCATTTGCGGATGATATGAGAACCCCCCCACTGCCTGATTTGGCATATGAATGTGACCCACCGATGGACCGATCAAACCCCCTTGTGGCCCGACACACCGGATCCGGATCGCCGCAGATCGCCCTCCGCCGAGGATTGAATTGCTCTGCCGGATCGATCCGTTCCAATGGGGCACTGGTGCGATATCCGGGCATACCGCACTACGAGCGACTGACACCTGGCATGATACTGGCACGAGTCGAGTCTAGCGTTCTCGTTTGGATTCGGGATTTGGGGTGTGGCTGAATTTCCACCTTCATTTGTTTATGATGCGTGGGTGCGTTTTTGTTTATATAAACATATTTTTACGTCTTTAGTGTTGACCTCTACCTATTTTGGTGGGCTATTGGTTCTTGGAAAGGGAGTCTCATGGCCTCATGGCTATTTTTGCTCACCCGTTGACTGTTGAGTTGGTTGGTTGTGGTTGGACTGGTGGGCTGTAGATTTTGCTTGGTTGTCTTGTTGGAGATCATGTATCCAGACAAGGAGTATGGACATGGATGGACATGGGTGCGCCGACCGAACCTATACAATATTCTTTTAGACAATTACAGTTTTGTGGGTTCTCACTCACCCAAGTTATATATCCATATATATCCCAAATTCCCATGACCTGTCTTGGGACGTGTGACTTTATGATGACTCCCATTCCCATCGGCGACCGCTCGACTCGAGGCGACGACGGGGTGTGTGGAGTTGGGTCGACCCACTTCGACGTCCAACGTTGCCGCAGTTGACCTTTCCCGACGCACAAAATAGACCCTGAAGAAGCCTGAAGACATCCGAAAGCACGGAAGTTTATAAAGATCCCTCTCAAGTCCAATGTTTAAGGGTCCTCTACAGCCCACTTTTTTTAGCCTTTTAGGGAGTTGACTGAGTTGACCGTGGCTAGCCCAGGAGCTCTTCCATGTTCTTCCACCTTTCTGCAATACGATAGACCATATCGATCATATAGTGACTAGTAGTGTGACTAGTGCTTGAGTGAGCCTCCAAAGAGAGTTGATGTGAACGCGTAGAAATACATAATATACTTGCACGTGTGGCACATAAATGCGATGATACTACACTACATATATCTACACATCTACACATAGAAAACATATACAGTACTTAGGCGGTGCATGTTGACCTTTGTTGGAGCAAGTTTTATCTTCGCCTCCGCTGTCCGCCCCATTCAGGAACATTAGCTGTCCCGCTCCTTGGGGCGAAGCATGGCGGAGTCTGGTGAGAGCGAGTCATCGTGAAAAATCCTTGCAGAACAACTAGTAGCGATGCCCTTGTTCCTAGTAGCTTCTTGTTCCTACTCCTAGTAACGATGCCCTTTGCTACTAGTAGTACTCGTTCTACAAGTTGCTTTACCAATTGTAGTCTACTGGTAAAGCAACTTGTGTGTTCTACAACAATCAGTTTGTCTACCATGGCTGCTTCGTGGTGCCAGCCTTCAAGAGAGTGAGGCAAGGCCCCGCTAAATCGGCTTGTTCTGGTATAAATATCAGAGTTGTTCCTGGGCTTAAAGATGGTTGAAGTAGTCATCATGGCAGCTCTAGGTAGCATTGTCCCACACAGACTACTCCCGGTCCCCCTGGCATTGGCTGGATCCCCTTTCAAGACCAGAAGTGAGAAAGGGCTCAGGTGATTCCTGGAAGTGGCTCTGGGACACCTGAGGAATCATGTTTGATGGTAAGGAGTTTTGGCATGTTTTGGCTCAAGTTTCTCCATTTGCACCCACACTGTATTGTGCATACTTACTACCAGTGGGAACATATCATCTTCAGCCATATGTTGAGGACATGATCGAGTTCCGCTGCTATGACGGAAGTATACGCTTCGACGGTGTGTGTGGGCGACAGTGCCCGGGAGGGAGATTGTCGACGCTGGGCAGCACTTTTTGGACTGCTTTTGCGCACATCTTGGAGTTTTACCACTGTGAGGGTTGAGAGCCAAGTGACTTGCACCGGACACTGGCAACTGGCAACTTGAACGCATAGAGATTATGGCGAGCCTCAGCTCTCCTTTGTCAGGAACGGCGGAAACATGATGCAATACAGAACACGCCCACCGACCCAATTTGGTGCATGAGACCACCTCGAGGGGACTTGAGAACAGTTCTAAATTGTTGGCGGACGAATGATGATGGATGAATCTACACATGGCACCATGGCCATGGCACCTGGCAACTGGATGATATCCAGCTTTTAAACCACATTTGATCAAAGATGGTTTTTAGACCCACCTTCTCTACCTTCACACATGTTCACAATTGCTCTTTGACTCTCTTTGTTTCTGGTTGAAGTCAGGAGGTCTGGCATGTCCACCTGAGGACCTGGTCGCCTTCAGGCAGCCAGGTCAAGACTCTGATGGCTAAAAACAAGTCAAGCCTGCATTACTTGCTTTGCTGAGAGATGTTTTGGGGGCGCATGTCTGTGCGATGCGTCATGATTTTTCAGGGTCCTGATTATCCTGATTTAGAAGATTTTAGAGGTATTTTTGTCCTAATTGTTCACTATCGCTGGGTAGTCTTTTCCCACCAATCATACATATTTGCTGAGTGACCTTTGGCTTGAGACCCAGGAATAACGGTGCAACAGTCTTCTATGGGAATCTCAATCATTCGGAGGCCTTGATCGAACTTGGTGGGGCTGGTGGGGTGGGTGCAGGTCACAAGATGATGTTGGATTTCTGATGATTTGGCGGACGGGATTTACTTAATCCTTTGGGTGTGGAGGCTCAAATTTGAGAGTTTTCAGGGTTTGCCAAACTTTGACACTGCAATGAATGACATTTGGGCAACGAACGCCTCACAGCTTCGTTCGAGTAATGTCGGACACCTTGCTGGTCCCGTCAGGTGGCCAATTTCAGCTGCGAGACCTTGTTCCAAAGCGAGCTCACCTTCTCAGGCTCTCTCGGTGAAACATATGGAAAAAGGCGTAGCCGGCGTAGCCCATCATCACTCAGGACATGTCATGACTCATCATGTTGTCAAACATTGGAGCACCAGCTGGTGGCTTTATGGTGCGACTTCCTGTTCTCAGCATCAAAAACGGCACTCTCCCTTCTCTGAAATCGATTTTCCTTTGCGTTTCGAATTTCTTTCGCCAAAGAACTCTTCGTTGATGTTGCTTTCTTCCTTGGAGAGAAGGGCCTTGTCAGACCGCTTCGGCCTCCCCGTGGTCACACCTGAGAGACCCCCCGTGGCCGTCGGGCGGTCGGGGAGCCGAGGTCAGCTGGAAGTGGCCTGTTGGGATGGTCGCGTGAGCAGCACTGGTGGCCAGTGCTTCCCCGACTGCTCTCGAGGCTTGGTCGAATGGTTGAAGTGCAGATGCCTGGCATGGCTGTTTGAGGCTGTACACGGGGGGGGGGTTCAGAAAATACTCTTAAGTCTAAGTGAGCAAACAAAAACTGGAAGACCATAGAAGGGCCCAAGTCAGTTTGCTTTGTTACTCTCAGATAGATTAGTCGCATCGGTTTGCACTGAATGTTGCTGTTACTTGCGTCGAAAGGTCTTCGGGAAGTCGCATCCGTTTCATGACTCCATGGGGTTTTATAATGCTTTGAGAACATGCGACATGCAAATGATCTAGCTATTCCCTTGTTTTACGATGATTTTCACATGGGCACCTTTCTTTCAATGCTACTGGGGCCTCGCTTTAAGTCGTATCAACTGGAGGAAAGTCGGATCAAAATGGTGTGCCCTTGGGGATTGGCTTATTTATGGATATTTGTTGTTGTTCTATTTGTTCTACGAACTGATGTTACTGTGCTGTGCCCATGCGTTGCTTGCTTGTGTGATGGATTCAACAACCTTGTTGCATCATTGCATCGTGTTTTTTTCAACAGACAGCGTGAGCTATTAGGGTTCTTACTTCAAGGAGCTGAATGTGCGTTTTCGAGCGTGGGTGCTGGTGCCGCTGCAGGGTGCCGCTGTTGTTCCAGTGTAGGAAGAGCTGCGTGTTTGCGTGCTCAAGCTTGGGCGCTGGTGCCGCCGCAGGGTGTGCTGGGGAGCTTGGGTGCTGGCGCGTTGCAGAGTGCCGCTGCTGTGTGCGCTTGAGAGCTTGGGCGCTGGTGCCGCTGCAGGGTGCTGCTGTGTGCACTTTGGATCTTAGGCATGTGGCCATGTGCACTTTGGAGCTTGGGTGCTTCTGGGCTTGGCATGGTGTTTGGGCTGGGATGTGCTGCCTTGGACCTCGCCCGGACCTCGCCCGGGCCTCGCCTAGAACCACCATATCCTCCTGCTGCTTGTATGCTTGTATGCTTGTGTGCTGCTTGCCTTGTGCATGTGCTGCTTGTCCGCTGCTGCTTGTGCTGCTTGTGCTGCTTCTGCTTCTGCTGCTGCTGCTGCTGCTTCCGCAAAGGAAATGGAATATTTTCGTATAAAGCCAAAACATTTTTTAAACACTAAAACGCCTTGTAAACAGGAACCTGATGTGACCCTGATGTGACCCCGTCGCATCGGGCCCCCCCCTTGCAGATTAACAGTTTTCCAGTCACCTGATGTGACTAATATTGGTGACAGTAACATGAATGGGCAAAAGGTGCGAGCTACTTTCCAAGACCTCGCCCATGCTTGCCGCTTGCCCTTTTTTTTGAGGTCTCGGAGTGTGATCAGAGTGAAGAAGGGTGATTTCACATGATTTCACATCCTTTTTGTTTCTTGTTCTTCCTCTAGACTCTATCCTTCTTTAGAAGTCCAAGGGGCAAACAAATACCGAGGGGCACTTGGATACAGAAGATCATGTTCCATCCGGACCGCACCCTTTCTGCCATCCGGTTTCAGAACAGGAAAACTCCTGCCTGACCGAACATCTAAGCGAGAATCTAACCTTTCGCCAATGCTGACTGCTACAGATGTTTGACCATCCACCTAAAGGGTGATTATTAGATAATATTAGCAAACAGTCCACATTTGTCCACCTTCCTCGATTGAACATGTTCGGACTTGGAGTGCTCACCGCCATCCTTGGAGTTGGACACTGCCGCACTGGACATTCCGACGCCACAATGTCCGCCATGCAGGTGAAATCAACAACAACGGTGCCAGAATTCTCGTGCCACCTTTGCTAGCCGGTGAGTCGATCCTCACTCACTGCCACTTGGTTTTTGCAAGAAAAACGAGGTACCTTCAGATGCGGTTTGTGCCCATGTTTCTCTTGGACTTGTGGAAATCTCTGAATCTCCATGGGCCAGGTGTCATGATGTTTCTTGGCATCTACCCTTCCGGTCGTCTTCCGGTCGTCCTTCCTTCGTTTCTTTTTTTGGCCCTGGCTCCAGGTGAGCCGTCACAGGCCTATGGCATGGTGACAGTGAGCTGTTCCTCGGACAACTGGGCGCCACCGGGGTTCGGAACGCCGGTGGAACGCTGGTGGAACGCCACAGCCATCGTGGAAGAATATTGTTTGCCAAAGCTACTGGAGAGAGAGATTGGTTCTGCAGACGGTCTCCTTTTAGAAGAGGTGGAACATGGTGGAACCTATGGATAATCGACAGATTGGGGATGATTGGGGTAGCAGTCGGAGGGCCCTTACTCACGTCGGTGATGTTGTTGAAATGGTCAAAGAATGGAACCTCTTCCTTCGATCGGGGCCACACAGAACAACATATAGTATCATATAGTAACTAAACACACTAATTAAGAAAAAACATGTATATAATTATGATTAATTATGACATAATATGTAAATGCAGAATGCATAGAATGCATGTACTAAACGTTTTCTCATTTCATCCGACATCAGAAGGCTCCTTTTGACCTTCCACAGCCGATCCGGAATCCAGCGGAACGTCTCGCCCCTCCCAGCCCGAGCCCACGAGTGGGGTACTCGAGGGTCGTATGGACGCTTAGTCGACCAAACATATGTCCACTGAAATGGACGCAGAAATCGGTTAGACAGAGCACGGTTTAAGACCCACAGTGGGGTCATGGCGCGCCTCACGTCGCACACATGAAGCAACCTTGTTCAGGCATCAATATCCAGTTGTGTCAAATCTCCTTTATGTCGAACTATTGTTCTTTGGACACGCTGCCGCTGGTAGAGATTATTCCGCAAGCCACAGGGTATTCAGCAGAAGGCTCGTTATGACTTTGTGCATCCACGACTGGGAGCCCGCACATTTGATGAGTACTTATGATCTGGCAAAGAACATACATATTTGGCAAGACATGCTAACATTTATCACGTTGAAGCAATGTAGGAGGGCGAAAACAATGCCCCCAATCAGACTGCGGTGAAATCTTGGATCCCAAACCTTGTGCCCCGAACTTCCCAGCTTGCGCCTAGGTTTGGAAGGCTTTCAGCGTGTCACCAGCGGTTCCTGTGGAGATCCCTGTCCTGCGGGGCCCTTTTCCAATGTGCCACTGGGCAGCACACGACCGAAAAACATACCATTTGATGATCCATTTGAATGAAGTTAAGCAGAAGTTAATACATTCATATTACGATGGTCAAAGAAGCTTCTCTTTGGGGGGAATTGGGTCCAGGTGTTCCAAGATCACGACTTCAAGCGTTTCTCGCTGCAAACAAGAGTCGACGATGGGCGAAAAAGCGGAGACAGGTGTGAAATCATCATGAATTCACTGCAATCTGCGACGCACGGCACGACAGGAACACGCGGCATACGCCGATTGAGCTGGAAGAGGTTTGGCACGACACCGGTGTGTGGAAGGCGCCGATGGGGTGGAAAGGTAGCGCCTGGGAGCGCCCCGACAGGGGGCTCCATGGTTTGTACGCGACGCCTCTGGAAATCGGTGGTTGTATGAAAATCAACCGTCAAAAGTGTGCAAGATGGATCAAGATGGTATGAATATGTATGAATAACTGCAAATCCACATGTATACATCATATACACATGTTTGAGATGTGAGAAAGTGCGGTGGAAACACTGTAGAAGGAACGATTGTAGGTGGCAATTCTTTGAATGGAACACTGGGTTGCGTTGAACATTCCACGGCTACACAAGACTTCAACCCTCTCAGGGAAAAAGGCGCCTGCCAAGATTCAACCTGGGTGAATTGGGGCATCATTGAGCTTGTCTCATTCATAATATATTGTTTCATTCATAATACTGAACCATCTGATGGAAGCAAAAGGACACAAAAATGGACATCCCTCCGCAAAAAAAAAGTGTCCTTCTGATTTCCTCCAGTGCTGAACACCGGGCATGAAAGGAAATCAGTGATCCGGTGGTGAATTGTATTGCAACGGGAAAGCTCAGTTGTATTCCGATCCACTAAAATCATGTAAGTCAATGTCAGGTTTCCTGTGCAGTGGATACTTATTGTTCGCTATAGACATTTGAGGATATTTGGATACAGTTTGTTAAGAATGTTGATAACAGGGGAAAGGAAGAGGGATGCTTGATCGAGGAGTTGTGGTCGTGTTAAAAAAAGATAAGGGGATAAGACCACATTTACCAACGATAAAGATCTCTTGCGGCAAAATCCGTTTCGAACCACCAAAACGGTTCTAGGGTTTTGGAATGGATGTGCAAACTACTCTTACTACTGTCTGTGTTAATTTACAAATCGATGCATTTTTGGCTTCACATGTTTAGCGTCCCGGCATTGTCCGGGCGTATATCTCAAGATATGTCTATAGACTTGCCCTTGGGCATTCTTCTTCTTCCCTTGCGATGGAGAGGTTCCTTGGTTCATGCAACAAGCACGGCTTTGAACACTGACAGATCGAAGCACCACAAACACTCCCCACAAGCGCACCTCCCTTTCCTCGAAGGACTGTCCGTTGGATTTGAGCGGTCGAGTCTACATCAATTGCTTCGATCGTATCCTGCGGGTGCTCGAAGGGCAACTGGGCAAAGTGAACTGAGAACAGCTGACTAAGCAACTGTGCTTCATCATAGTCATCCTGAATTGGGCTTAGGTTGGAGGCCATGGCTCTTAGGTTGGAGGTCATTGCTCTTAGGTTCCTTTTTCTATTAGGTTTGCTTGATTCTGCAGCAAAAAGCCCGAAGAAGACCACCCAGCAGGCCGCCGGCTGAGACCTTCGGCAAGTCTTAGGACCCGACAAGCATCAAGAGCAGGCTTTTGGAGGGTTGTGACATAGGAAGATGACCATAGTTTTGGGATGATGCCGAAAATGGCCGCTCACCCAGAAGCAATCCAACATACCCAAAAAGGATGCAGCAGCCTTACATCGATCGCTTTTATCGTTGGCATCATAGGACAGCGTGCTCAGGACACCGTGCATCGTTGATGAAAGATTTGTCGCAAGGGAATCCATGTGGATCCCGTTCCCTGAAAAGAGAGATCCCCAAAATGCATCCACGGGTGGTGAGAGTGATGACTTGCTAGCCTAAGTCTCTCACTAAAAAAAGGGTGAGTGAGCATAATGAGCTGAGGCAGTGCGGCGAGCGCTGTCCAGCGCAGCAGATCACCATGTCCGGTGGCAACTTCAACAGACACTCGACCCAGTTCAGACAGGGAAAAAACGAGTTCTGCCGAGTCGATGGCGTACAGTTGAGCAGAGTCGAATGGGGAACCTTCACGCAGATGATTTTCCTCAACACCTGCGCAGAATGGGACCGTTTGGAGTCTTCTTTGTCTCAGGCGGTTCTAGCAGGTGTGCTCTCGGAACAAGACTTCAGAGTGTCAACAAACAGCACTGGATTTAATGTTAAGAGCGGCGGGAGGAACAGAACTCACCGCTACAAGAGGCTCAAAACAGGCACTGCGAGTATAACTACAGCGTGCAACCCCTTCGTGACCATAACCTTTTCAAAGCTGCCAGAAACTGCGAGTGGTCCAAGGTGGCTCTAGTACCGCCTACGTCGGCTAGCAGTATCCAAAATCAGATGTTCTTTGCAAGCAGACAGGTGTGTCAAGAAAAGAGGGACTCAATGGGACTCATCCATTTGGTACTATAGGGGCAGCAAAGCTTACATGCCTGTAGAGTTTTTTTTGATTTTATCAGACGGGGAGATCAATAATATCAACTATAGGTTACTATAGGTACTAGGTTCTAGGCGGTGTGTCGCTGCGTGATGTTCTTTTATCAAATTAGTTTATCAATCACTATCACCAGCAGGTCGCGTTCATGATTGTTTTCGGCGTTTGAGGTCCTCGGTTGGATCACGCAGAAACCTTTCTTCAACCTTGCCTGGAGCCATACAGCAGCCACATCAACTTGACCTGTTGCTTGGACGAATTCTATTTTGGCAAGAGCCCATGGCAAGGGATCGACGAAGGTGCATGCACCAGAGTCATGACTGCATGACACTACATTGCAAGGTGGTGAAGCGGAGCGGTAAGTGTGTCTTCCCACTTGACAAAATGGGACGCAATCCAGTTGTTTCCAGCGGGCTTGCTCCCGCTCGTGGCCTTGATGGGTCCTTGACGTCCCATCCTCTTCGTCCTGGTTTTTCCGGTCGTCCAGAGCGCAAGCTTTTCTCGGCACGGGTGGCATTATGAGTGGTAGCTCTCAGGTCACTTCGGTGATCTTTCGGTGACGAGCAACTGCCAGCTGGGCTGCTTCGCGGGGAGCTTCACGCTGCTTAGTTGATCAGTGGATCAGGGGCTTTCCCCGTGGGTGGGGCTTGATGGAGCTGTAGGAGAGATCAAAAGCCAAAGGGATTCAATGTGTCTCAGTGTTAGTCTTCCAGAATTTGAGAGCTCGTTGATGACACAGGTCCAGCTGGATGTTTTTGTTTGTGGGTATTGAGGGGTCATGCTTTCGGTCTTGCGTCCTTTTGGCTTGTCAGGTTCCCTCCCTTGTTGCAATAAATGTTTGGGTGAGGAAGAGATGTACATGATAGAACCTGGCCAAGATCATTTGCCTGGTCCATTTGGCAATTGGACAGTTCCCCGGAACATCCTTTTCAACAGAGGTAAATGTAAGGACCATGTTGGGTCTGTGAAAAACTGGTCTTCACCCTCGATTTCGCCAGAACTGCAAAACCACCCAGCGACGAGATCCAGATGTCGGGGCTTCATGCCTTCAGTTGGGATACCTCGCTCGTTGCAAAAGACTCAACGGTGGCAACGAACAAATCACAAGTCCCTGTGACGTGTAGATGCTTCCAAACCAAATGCGGATCGGCTGGCTTCTCCCAGCTTGGTCCCAGTCATCAGCAACATCCAATTTCGACCGAAACGGCGATTTCTCTAGCAGCTTCAGTTTGAGATAGGAGATATCCTCCAAGCTATCCTGCCCATACATACATGATGTTGCCTTTGAGCCTAGATTTCAGGACCTGGACGCATTAAGCTCCATTGTTGTTCCATGTGCTCATAACTGTCTTTCTTCAAATTGGTTGTGTTCAGCCTGCCCAGTTCAGCTCTACCATGTTTCCTCCAAAAGTTTTGTTGGAGCCCTCAGTGCCTTCGCTATCCTTCGCTCCCTACATCGCTCACACCTACCTCCAGGCTTCCGAATGGTGCCCTCGTCTCTCACCCGAACCTCGTCAGTGGTCAAACAAGCTCACCCGCCTGTCCACCGGGCTTTGTCGGGGAGGTCTCGGTCATTTGTGCCTGGGAGTGGATTCGGTACCGAGCTGGTCGAGCGGGAAAGCAGCCTCGCGAAAGCCGCGGGTCCGGAGAGGGGAAGGCGCGGGTCCTCATTATATATATATATATATACGTTATATAGAGTGCATCCTCAGGAGTTGGCTAGTAATGTAACATGTTAAAGTGAGTATATATGACTATATGACCATACGATGATGTTCCAAAGAACATGATGTTTCAGAAGATGTAGTTGGGCCTCATTCAGGGATTTGAGAGCTTCTTCATGTATTCTTCCTGACTTAAAAAAAGCCAGTTTGTAGCCATTCCAAAGACCGCCAAGAGTGGCGTTCCTTTCTTGATGATGTCCACTGTCATACTGTTCGTCGACCTGAGGACATGTCATGCACCTTCTTGAATTTGAAGATGTTTATAAATTTGCTGGGGGTTGTGTGCTCGAGTGTGTGTGTGTGTGTTTGTGTGTGTCTATCCCTATTTGGATGGATCTACTCATCTATACTTAAACAATTCCACATTGCATTCAATTGGCTTTGCCTGGGCTGTTGGCGCTGAACATTATGCACCAGTCACGGGGCCAGGGGCACTTCTGCCCGGCAGCAGCTTGCTGGTTTGTGGAAGGGTTCTGGAGAAACTGTCGAGGAAGAAATGTTGGGTTCACAGCTTTTCCCAGCTCTTCTATGAACCCAACAATTCTTCCGGGGACATGTGATTTGTACCCACCAGTTCTTTTTTTTTCACTTGGACACGACATCGTTACGACATCTGCGCTTTGCACACACAGATGTCGCCATTCTCAGGTGTCAATGGCACCATGGAGCGTGACACAGGGGCTTGCCATGCTCATTGCTCTGCTGGACGCTTTCGGGGGCCGACGGATTATGCCATCAACCACGAGGAGCTACTTGGCACCATCGACACACATGGCTGCGCGGCACTGCGTGGCACTGCGTGGCTGAAGCCGGCTCCTCCGCGGATGCCCTGCGGTTTTGGCGCTCTCCATGTAGAATAAGAAGGTGTTAAATATCAGTGAGACTGAAATACTTCAATAATCTTCAACACCTACAATGACATGAAACGACTTTCAATCAGTTGGTCCCTCAGCGAGGATTGGAAGCCTTCGCTGTTTGGATCAGTCTATATAGTAATCAGAACGATCAGAAGGCGGTTGAACTATGTCAGAGTTGCAGGGCCCCATGAACTCTTGTTGAACGGGAATCTCTTTCCAATCGGTGAGCGTTTTGGTTCCGCAAGAGTCACATTCTGCTGACCACCTGTTTCAATATGTGTCAAGTTCAGTATCCGTTGAGGTTGCTGTTCAACGTGGGCATTCGCAGCATGTAACGCACCACTTGAGCAAGCCAATTCAATTCACACCCAGCTCTGCGACTTCCATTGACTTGTCACCCGTTGTTCGGCCTCGAAGTGAGCAAGTCAATTAGAGCCTTGAAGAAAGGTGAGTTGAAGAAAGGTGAGCAGGAAAACCCTTGGTGGAGTTGGTGAATCCCTTTGTCATCCTTCCAGCGCTTTCAAGTATTGTGTCGACCCACAACATGACTTTATGATACTTTATGCAGGAGGGCATATTTTCGTGGGATATATATTTTTTTTGGGGTGGGATACTTTTTTTTTTTTTTTTAAAGGGCTCTGGAAGGAAGGAAGGAAGGAAGGGAAGGAAGGAAGGAAGGAGGGAAGGAGGGAAGGAGGGAAGGAGGGAAGGAGGGAAGGA
>CAXAMN010005692.1:269989-311748 GCA_963970005.1 Durusdinium trenchii
CCCCCCCAACCCCCCTCCCGCTTATTTTTTAAAATTTAGGCTGTTGCTACAGCATGCCAAAGACAAACCAAGAAAACAACCAAGCATTAGCAACCAAAGCATTTGTCCCTCCAACCCGTAGCAGAAGTTAATGGAAGATCACCATGGAAAACAAAATGTCACCAGGGAAGGGAAAGGTAAAAGGAAATGGAAAGGAAAATGTAAAGGAAAGGGAAGAGGAAGGGGAAAGGGAAAGGGAAAAGGGAAAGGAAAGGGAAAAGGGAATGGAAAAGGAAAGGGAAAGGGAAAGGGAATGGAAAAGGAATCAGAAGACGCAAAAAAAAAGTCCCATTAAAAAACAAAAAAATATCCCGCTAAAAACCTGCAGCCCTTTATTATGCATCTCAGCTGGCATGCGTGTCTTGTGAAGACTCTTGTGGCTTTTCCACAGGGCTTTGTCCGGAGTTTGCGGTTCGCCTAAGGATCCTGTACAACGAAACCAGCCTGGTGTCCTGTCCCATTGGTGGCTTGACACTCAAGGTTTTCCGCGCCACAGGGCAAGCCTAGCGTCCTGGGTCTCGACGTGACACATGTGGTCTCGAAAGGCGGGCACGTCTGGGTCTATTGGGTAAACGACCCACTCGACATTCCATGCCAGGTTCGTTTGGGGCACCCCAGCTTTCAAGACGGGTACACGCGACTTGACAAGATGCCAGGTCGAACAAACTTGCAAAGAGGTTTGGGCTTTGTTGGCAGTGTAAGTGAAAAAAACAATGAACAAACAACTGGTAGTTCTGTGTGGCTTCGCACTGCGGCACCTCAAGATCATGTGGTGCAAATGTCCTAAACAGAATCCATCACAAAACCAATGGTTTCTTGGTCTGCATTGCATTCAGGGCATACCATGTCTTGGATGTTTTGGGCCCACTTGCTCACAAGAGATTCAATCGACCCAAAAAAACCGATCAGACTGTGATTACCTCCAGGCGCGATGATGGTTTATATAAGTTGAAAACGAAGCGTTTGCCAGTTGTAACCCCGATTGCACCAAGGCTTTTTGGGTACCTTGCGCCTTCGCTGCCTGGGCACAGTGGTCATCGACAGTGGCGAGTGCATGCGGAACTGCATTGACGGTGGGCCAGTTGTGATGTTTGATGTTTTGTTTCATTCAGCGGGTGGTGATCCTCGACCCAAATAACTAGCGTAAAATCACGTCGGTAGCGGCAAAAGAAGTGGTTCCATCCAACGTCCCAGATGCACGTGGTTCCATGATTCGAGCCGAGGAGGATATCTACCGACTTTTTTGTTGTGTTGGATTTCTCCCGTTCCGGTGCGGTGAAGCACAGAGATCATCAGAAATTCCCTCAATTTGCTGCTCTCGTATTGCCAATCGCCAGGAGTCTTCAGGGTTCGCGATGGCATCCTGATGAACTACCAGGCAGAACAAGGATAGATAAAGACAACTTTGCACCAGGGCGCCGGTTGGGTTGTTCAGGAATATTATTCGTACAGCTGTCATCACTGTCGTCACAGGCGAAATGAAAAGATCAGCTGTTTGATTTGATTGGAACATAGCTGTTGATTGGGCTGACTGGCCGGATCTGATAGCGCTAATCGTTTACATACTTGAATACCAATCAAAAGATTTGAACTTTGAATGTTTAGCGGTCAGCTTTCTCAGGATAGGTGATAGGTGTGATACCTCAGTATCCCAACAATATGCACAGTATGTAGTATGTTGGCAGCATTTCTCGCACAGCCATTCTTCCAAAGTTTGCGAAGATCTTTGTGACCCACAAGTATGATGGATGACAGTAAATGACCTTCACAGAGCACATGTAGCGATGAATCATGATGAATCACAATGAATCTAAGGCGGCCAAACCTCTTTTTTGTACCCACGCCAACGAACCAGCCCCAAACAAAACAACGGGAAGCCCCTTCTCCCCCCCTTCTCCCCCTCCGGGACCTCACGGTGGACGTCGGGTCAACCAGGCCATGGAGCACAACCAGCTCAGCAACGAGATGACGCTCCGAGGGAGGTGGACCATGGTGAACCTATACATTGACCCCTGAAATCCACCAGTCCATGGGTCAATGTCAATGATGAGTGGACCTGGATGAGGTGGACTGGACGAGGTGGACTGGGATGAAAAGGCGTTTGGGACAGACGTTTGGGGGGGAACTCGGATGGACTCGGGGATGTTGACCTCGCCTTCAGAGGTTTTGTTTGTGTTTTTGTTGGGGTAAATGTTTGCCTCCATGGCGCTGATGATGTTTTGTGGAGGATCCAAGAATGAATGATGTTCAATGATGTGGGTCAATTCTAGCACTTCATAGCAGATACAGCGTTTCCCAAACATGTCTTTGGCGGCCATTTTGCATCTTTTTGCCATGGTTCGAGGTGTTTCAACTCGTCAATGGGGTCATCCTGAGGATTTGCCCGCGTGGCTACGTTGGCTCCATTCGGCTGAGCTGCTTCGATGGCAACGTCGGGCTGCATTCGGGAAAGCCGCTTGGAATGGATGACAGGCGCTTGGTAGAGGAGGCTTGAGTAGGCAGGCCACAGGTGAAAGATGGCTCAACATGGCTCAACGACTTCTTAGGGCATAACGGGGGTCTTGGATTTTGTTGGTTTGAGGTGTATGAGGTGGTCAATCATAGCAATCTGGCAGAAATTTGTTGTCAAAAGTGTTTAGGAGATGTATGGTCCGAGTTGGTCGTTTGGGCAGAAATCCCGATGCATCCATGCGTTCGTTGCATTTGGCTTTCAGAAGTCCATGGGGGGTCCAGCCACATTGAACGAGCTGTTGGGAGCGTCCCCTGTGGAGTGATCGCTGCAAAAACCTGAGGTGAGAGGAAAAAACGTGAGCGATATCAGTTGTTAAACACGAGCTAAGGACTGTTGACTTGGGTCAGTGGACATTTGCTTGGACAATATGTTTGAGTGCGTCAACTAAAACATGCTAAACAACACTTACCCTTCAGTTTTTTTGGCGATACCCGGTCCGTGGAGGACCATGCACACGATTGGACCACTCGAATCACTTGAGGTGCTTTGAGCACTGTGGCAGCGGACAGGTCCAAGGTGCCAGTTACAATGATCTGAATCACGACACTCGGAACGCGTTTCGAGGATGGTTGAGGACGGTAGCTTTCGGAGTTCATGGATGTTCGATTGTCGACAGACGTGCCTTTTAAAGGCTGCGTTTCATCCTCACGAATGTGGTCGAAAGTAATAGACCCAGAGCACCAATCACAACATCTGTGATGCTGCAGCATACTGCTCCATAAAGCTGCTCGGAATAGCCCCCACCAAGAACCACTGCCACTTCTCCGACATTCACACCGTTGTAGTTTGCAGGCTTCTTCCCGAGGTGGTGGTGAGAGGAGCAATCGATGCACAGGATGAATGCATCCAGAACCTACAGGTGGAGGGTCGTAGTCATAGTCTGAGTCTGAGGCTCAAATGATCTCAAATCTATCAAATCAATAATTGTGTCTTCGAATGGCTTTCGTTCTTTCTTTCTCAGGTCAGGTCAGACAAATGAAAACATGTTATTGCAAGTATTGGCTCAAACGGAGCTCAGGACCTCAGGGCGGTTGAATTCTCCACCCAGCCGACCCAGCCCAGCCTTTTGCAGAAACTCAGGAGGATTACGACTCAATTATTTGCCCAGAGGTCGGCCAGATTCGCATTCGACCCTTGGAAACAACCAGTTGGTGGGCACAGGAAATGTGGGAAGCACAGTGAGTTGTGAGAAATCAAATTGGGCCGGGCCCTAAAATCAGAGATTCTTTGGGAAATGACGAAGGTCTCTTTGAAGCAGAGATTTTGAAAGGCCAGCTCGTAGTGAGGCTTGAAGCAAAAAACAGAGCAGATTTCTGGTGCCTGGTGGTATGCTGTGGCTCGCTCCAACCACGTTTTAACTGAAACCACCAGCATGATGTTCATTTCCTTGATTTGGTTCAAAAGAGTACCACTTCGCAAAGCCACACGCACAGGATCTCTATGCAAATTTGTCTTCCAAAGAATCAACCAACCCGGGTGGTCAATCTCAGAGCGAGACCCAGTCAGTATGAACATCACCCTCCGTGGATATTCTGTATATTTCATTATACTTCTGTATGATTTCTGACACACAATCTGAGAGTTGAGCGTGATGGAGCGTGGATGATTTTGCAAAGCATGGGTGCATGAAACATGTAGTCGACACAGCTCGAGGATTCGACTGGAACCCGGATGTGTCGATTCTTTCTGTTTTTTGTTGGACATTTTTTGGACGGGGATAAGGTTGTTTTGGAGAGTTGCTTTCAGCGAGTTTGAGGATAGAATCAAAAGGTGCAGGAGTGAGGCCGAATTGGAAGGGGGATCATGCGGGTGGTATTGCTGCTGTTTCTTTTTGCCAGATCCACATAGTTCTTGAATCCTTGTAATTATTCATGTTTCATAGTTGTGGCCTCGTTGCTGCTCTTAGAATGCAGTCTTTTGCTGACTTTCGCATCCCTGGAATCGCTGGAAGCTTTTGGGCTTCGGCCCATTCAAGTGAGCCACGCCCACGCCAGGTTTGTTTGATCTCGACATGTACTCTTGGATGTAAAATCTTTCCCAACATGTTCGCCGGTTGACCCACTATCTCTGGTCTCTGGCAAAGCCGAATGACCTGCCCCCCAAAAGCAGGAAGTCCTCTCCGAGTCCTCTCTCCCCAAGCTAGCTCTTTGACCTCCCTGAGGTTGCTTTGATGGCGAGACCCAAGTCTTAGATGGAGAGTGTTTGTATGGCTGCGCGGGGGGGCACCTCGATCGATCCCAACGGAGTCCCCGTGCAGCACCCCGCCTTCCCGCACGACACCCGCGCCAATGGCACTTGCAGCCGCTTCGTTGGGTGGTGTGGAACGGGCTGAAAGGGCAACCCGAAGTGTATGATCGAATCCCATGATGGTGAGGGGGATGACTTTTCCAGATAGCAGACTCGTGGGCCGTTTGGATGACCGTAATTAGTCGCTTCCTGTTCGTTTTGTTTGTGAGATTTGTGAGGGAACTGACTCAAGATCATTTGCTAAAGACATTTCTTTGGTGGGCAAACGTTTGATTTTGACCAACCCAACCTTCATATGTGTGATGCATGTAAGCCGCCAAACCGAGCCAAACGGTTTTGAGAATATCTTCTATGAGGGGCCTCACGTCCTATTTAGTTGTTGCTCGCCATAGAGCAAGCAGATGGAAAGAAGCTGTTGCCTTGCTGACGAACGAACATGTTGCATTCCTTTTTCCGGGGTTGGATGGACCAATGAACATGAACATGATCATAATGAGGTGTTCGATGACTTGAAACGTTTAAACAACCCGTTTGGCCCCTTTGGGGTCCCCAACTAGGAAGAGGGCAGCAACCCCCCCTTTCGGCTAGAAGTGAGGGGATTTGGATGGTGGGAGGGCGGACAGCGCCTCAGAGAGTGAATCGAAGTTGCACTTGAAGTAATCAAAAAATCGACCAGATCATACGGCATTTCAGGTATCATATAGATAAGAATCTTTGAAGATCATGGGACATTGGGACCTTCTCAAGATTCTCAGAATCCACCCGGACGAAAGAGGCAACCATTCGAGCAAACTTGGTCGATCAATGCGGCATGCACTGACCAGGTCAATCTGGCGTTGGCCAAGTGGAGCTTTATTGCAACAATATGAAAGTCTCGCTGGTCTCTACTAGCCGGAGCTGCGACAGACATTGTGAGCCGCAGATCACTGTGTGTTTTGGTGGGCAAGATGAACAAGATGAGCTTATCTAGGAAGATCAAATTGAGAGCTTTTGCATCTCCAAATTGCTCTTGGTTCTTTAAAGCAAACCTGATTGCATAGTTTTGTAAGCCAAACAGTTTTTTCCGTGCTGCTCAGCCCGGATCGATGGCATGGCTTCCATCTGGCACCCTCCCATGGGAGGTCCGTCCCAAGGTCGAGGGATGGTTCCAACATTTCTGCGCCCTACATCGAGCATTTGCAGACGGCCTCACAGCAGTGCCCGAACAGCATCCCCGGGCTCTTGGCTTTGCGTTGCCAGGAGACTCACCGTTTCGGAAGAAGTGGAAGGAGCGTGTGAACAGAACTGGGTGGGGGTTGCAAAAAGACTGAGATGGTTGGGTAAACAGAAATCGTTTGAAGTGCGGTCGGAATGGTAATTGTCAGTGGACCTGAATCTAGGGCCACCATGCTGGGGAGAAGGCGTTTCACCCTAAACGAATGGAAATGACTCGAATCTCATCATGAGTGAGTTGAACCTTGAGAGATTCCCGATATTTATTGGGACACTTGCAGATGACAATCTGTGTGCATCAAATAGTTTGAAGGGAACTTGCCCGCATCACAACGAGCAATTAGAAGGGATATAATTACATGGCATTGATTTCTGCCTATTTGTGCTGCCAGATCGTTTTGGCATGTTTTCACTCCTGTTGCAGGACAATGTCACGACCATTTTCGACGGCATTTGCGGGGACATGAACTGCCTCTCAGCAGATTTGGGACTGAAATCAGTCTCAAGAGAGCTCAACAAAACAGTTCTGAGCAGTAGTGTCCCATGGCTCCACCCTTCCGCCTCAATCACCTTTCTCCACCATCCTCCAGTGATTTTTGTCATTCGTTGGCCATCTCACAGGTCTCGAAGACATCAACCTCCACCTACTTTTTTCAGCCCTTATGAAAACTCCCAGTTCTTGGCTCTCAGGCCGGGCCGGTACCGTCTTTTCCAACGGCGCAGAGATCCTGCACCCAGCCATCAACGACAAGCGCCGTGCGGGACCTGGCACCTGTGGCGCCGACTATCTCGGGGAGCCGGTCTTTGAGTGCACCTCGCCGGTCTTGAAAAAGAATGAAGAAGACTTTAATGACCCTAATAACAATGGCCTCCAACCTAATAGCAATGGCCTCCAACCTACTAGCGGCCTCCAACCTACTAGCAATGGCCTCCAAGCTAATAGCGGCCTCCAACCTAATTGCGGCCTCCTCCAACCTGATAGAAGTGAAGAGACCCCCATCTCATAAAAGTGGATGAATTGCACATGCTTGTACCAGTGCTTGTACCCTCCGACGAACACATCACATGGAAGTGGATGGCCGTGTGGATGGCATGGTCCATTGGGAAGAGAACGTTCCTTTCTGAACAGGGAGTGAAGCCACTTCTGGTTTCAACCAACGTGATGATGTGTTCCTCGGAATCTTTTTTTGACTGAGACTTGGTGCGACTCGGTGAACTAAAGAGTGCAGGTAAATTTTGGGTCGAATGATCATCTTCATTAGAGAGGCGCAGGATTCATTTAGGGTGTCCATGTCACCTGTCTTTAAGGGAGTGACTCCCTACTGAGGAAGCATTTAGGTATCAACCGACCGTGGAATCTGTGGGAGGCGAGACTCCCCTCATTTCCTCAGAAGGCCGCCGATGACCGGTCCATAGTCCTCTTCCCTCTATGGGATGTGAGATGATGTGAGGGTGAAACTGAAGAGGACCTCCAATCAGACTGGTGAAATAGGCATGTTTCAGTGCATGTGTCCATTCATGGCCTGGGCCTGCGGGGCTTCCTGTTGCTTTGACACAAACCAAGTGGAAGATGCGAACCCGACCCCAAAACGACTCCGATTCACTGTGCAAAGTGCAAAGCACAGGGTATGGTCCACATGCCAGCAATTGGATGCTGGTGCGCCATTTTGTGTGCTCATAGATGCTCATATCATATCCATTTATGCAATGGTGGTCTGGTTTCTTCGGCATTGCTACCGGCTGCCATGACTGAGGGGTTTTTCGCGGGTAGTATTTGTGGGCGTGTTTTCGTGCCCGGGGGGTCCCCTGAAATCCGCCCGGGTGCAATAGTTCAGAAATGATCGGAGCGCGGATAAAGAGGCTGCGCCGGCAACTCAGGCAATGATGGCAACGCATCTCGACACAGATTCAATGGTCAGTTGGTACATTGGGGACATGGCACCTTACATCAATGATAGTTCGGGCTGCGTACTTGCTTTTTTCGTGGCAATTGCACCTAAGGGGCAGTAGTGCAGCCACATCCAATGGATTCTGACCAACAGCTGAGCAGGTTTGCAGTGTCCCACATCGCCAAGACTCTTCAGGACCATGTGGCTTACACAGGTTTCATCCAGCGAGTTTTTGGTCACTAAAGGCACCTATCCCAAGTTGCAGTTTACTATCCCTGTTTTTTTCTGTGGTCCTTCATTAGTCCAAAGGCTCTTTTGTCATGTCTTCCCACCAGAAAACTCAAACTCTCCCTTGTTTCTTCCCTCAGTTTGGAACAGCACTTCAAGCTGGCCCCCTTGTTTCAGGATGTGTAAACAGAGGGGTTGCCATCTCGGCGAGACTGGGAAGCTGTCGGTGATAGTGGTGATTTACCAAAAACAGCCATGAGCCTCATGAGCCAAAGAACGAAAGACACTGGATCAAGCAGCTAGAGCAAGTTAGAACAGACACTGAATAGATTGGACAGATTGAAGGCTAGAAAGAGAAATCCCAAGAGTAGAAATGATATGAAAAGACCCTTGAAGCAAAGAAAAAGGCCTCACTTGGTGTCCACGGTCCCCTACGGTCCCCTTTTTCCTCCTTCGACTCTCAGACCACGGTCCTCACGGTGAACCTCATCCGCCAGCCACGGATCCCTGGTGTGGACAATGTACCGCGGCGAGCTTAAAGCGGTGGGGTACCGGGGGCGGGGAGCAGCTTGGAGCGACTGCCGGTCGCTGGTCGGTGTCGTTTTTGGTTGCTTTAGATAGGGAGGTGAGTAGATTGAGCAGACCCATCATCTACAGACAAGGCCCAAGCACGGTGACCCGTTGCTTGTTTCTTAGAAATTATGTAGAGCTTGTTTCCAAGAAGACGAGCTGCTTTGTGCCGTTGACTGACAGGGTCCATGATTGCTGAAAAGAGGTCAAGAGCCACCCTAACGGTCCCGGTGGTGATGGACTCCCTGCCCTCCCAACTATCATCTCTTCATGTTTGTTCTGGCTGCTTGGTGGCCTCAGTGGAGTGTCACTGCGTCCACAACCCCCGTGCTCCAGTGGATCGCTCGCTGAAGAGGTGAGTGAAATCGGCTCGGAGTACAACTTTACGGAGGACGGTCGCATTGCTTTCGCACCACTGGTCTCGATGGTGGATGTCTCTGGCACCATTTTGGGGTCAAGAAAAGGGGGCCGTCTTTTGGTCCATTGCTGTCTGTGTAGAATCATTGGATATTAGTGGATTCCTTTTTTTGCCAAAATGAAGGCGGATCTCTTCACATCTTGGAGAGATTTAGGAGGGTCTCCTTCCCTTTAGTTTGTTCGTTGACGGTCCCCCAGCTGGATGGAGATTGGTGCGTTGCCAACTCATGGATGGGCTTGGAGAATGATTTCTCTTGCCCACGGGATTAGGTGCAGTGTTTGCTGAACCAGTGCGTTCTTCAGAAAAGGTGTCAATGATTTGATGATCGCGGCATCCGCATGTTTGCATTGTTCACAACACCCATCCAGGGCCTGTTCAAACAGTATCCAGGTGCATGAGAAATTTGCCACAAAGATCTGCAAAGATTTGCCTGGTGGGCACCTGGAACATGTTTGATCATGCACCAGCCTGTAGTGTTTATGGCTCCTGGTGGCCCAATCAAAAGGTTTCGCTTTCGCTCCAACTTTGTCTTTGAAGGTCACGCGCGGGTATTCAGAAGGGCGTCGATGAGCAAGGGGAGAGGCGTTTCCCACCACCTCCTTTTTATAGAGAAGAACATACATAGAGGTTCCTCTGATTCATAGATTGAAAGATTTTGGAGCAGATCCTGAAGGTGTATCACGTTTTGTGATGGGATTGTCTCGCAGTGTCTCGCAGTAGGGGACCCTCCCAACACATTGGCTGGAACCAGTTTGATCTTCTTTTGGGGGGGTTGAAGGACCTAAGGACCCCATTATTTGGTGACAACCCACTCTGACGAGCCGAAGACCGGAGTTGGTTGAATCTCACTTCCCCCTTTGTTGACCGAACTCTGGGTGAAGATGGTTGACAACATCATCATCATCATCACCACCATCATCATCATCATCACCATCATCACCATCACCACCACCACACCAACCACCACCACCACCACCACCACCACCACCACCAGCAGCAGCATCATCATCATCATCATCATCATCATCCTCATCCTCATCCTCATCCTCATCCTCATCATCATCCTCGTCCTCGTCCTCGTCCTCGTCCTCGTCATCATCATCATCATCCTCATCCTCATCCTCATCCTCATCCTCATCCTCCTCCTCCTCCTCGTCATCATCATCATCATAATCATCATCATCATCCTTTTTTATATATATATATATATATTTAGAGTCCGGGTGTTTGTCAGAGTGCGCTGTTTTATGATTTTTAGTAGTGTTATAACATAATAGTTCTTTAAATAGATTTCCTTTAAAATGTATGTTTGTTAAATAAACTATATTTTTAACAATTTGTGCCTTAATAATGGACAATTAAATCATTCTAATGTTTGATACTGTTTTCCTAATTTTGTTGCAATGTTTTCTACTGTATATTCACCTTGTAAAAAATGACTTGTTCTCTCTTTCTCTGTAATTGCGTTCTTCCTCATTATTTTTACCCTGTCTCCCACCTCTAGTGTTGGATACATATTTTCTTTACTTGCTTTCACTGATACATTCAATTTTGCTTTAAACTCATTCTTCTCTTTCCTTGCTTCATTTGGTGTTAGTCCTGTTGCACTATGCACATCTTTATTATAAGTCAGCATTATTTCTAATATGTAGTCAGTCCATTGTATATTCTGCTTTCCCTTCTTCTCATCATTTTCAACTCTTTTGAATGGTTTATCCTTAAATATCCTAAAAAATCTTTCAGCGAAGACAGGATGTCCTCTTGCCCTCAATGCCTTCACCATCAGCACTTGCTATACCTCTTTCATCATCAGTATACAAAAGTTTGCACTTCTTTCCCATTTTGTGTAAGCCTTCCATAGTTTCAGCAATTATGGCAGGTGGGGTTAAGCCTTCCATAGTTCCAGCAATTATGTCAGGTGGGGTTTTACTCTTTATTGGCACTACCACAGCATATTTACTCAGAACATCTATCATTACTAAATCCGCTCTAAATTGTTGTGTTGCTTCAATGTCATCAGGTAAAAAAAAAACAACAAAACAAAAAAAACAATATGTCAAGTTGGTAGGTATGATTATTATGAGGTGCTACAAAACTGTTCTGACCTCTGTGTTTTTTCTTTATCTCAACATTTTTCTAAAAAAAGTATTCAACATCAACCAGTTTTATTTCAGATTTTGTTTTTTTTGCATCTCTTAAAGTTGTTGCTTTACTTCCATATTTTCAAAAATAATCAGTGAGCACTACAATTACAATACTTACAGTATGGAGTGCAATTATCCACAGAATGGCACAGTGTATTGTCTAGTCTTTGTGCTGTGAAGTTTTTTTGATAAGTTGCCTTGCTTCATTTCAATATAAGATTTTATTCCACAGTGGGCACAACAGCCATGGAAATGATTCAAACATCAATGTTCATTGATATAGTTGTCTTCATCTATTTCTCTATCAGCCACTTTATCCTGTTTTTTGTGTCCTTCAATCTTGTTTTTAAATATCCTATTACTAAATTATTTTGCATCTCTTCATCTGCGTTTTCATTCTGGAAATGTGTAGTCTTTTGTATTTATGAATACTCAAAGCATTTGGTCATATCTGAAATGCCTCTATCTGGTGCAAAATTTCCAGAGGTTTGGGAATTTGGTGGTTCCAAAAAACTTGGGCTTTCCAAAAAACAAAAAAAAACAAAAAATTAAAAAAAGATTTAAAAAAAACAATTTTCCAGAGGTCTTTGCACTTGGGGCTTCTGCAGAAAGAGTTTTGAAATATTGTTTTTTTTTTTAATTTTTTTGTTTTTTTTGTTTTTTTGGAAACCCCAGGTTTTTTGGAACCACCAAATTAAACCTCTGGAAAATTGTATTTTTTGGTATTTCTGAATACTCAAAACATCTGGTCCTATCTGAAATGTCTCTATCTGTTGCAAAAGTTACAGAAAAACCTCTGCAAATCATTGTCTCTATCTGGTGCAAAATTTCCAGAAAAAAACATCTGCGAATCAATGGAAAACCGCACTCTCAGGGACACCCGTTCTGTATATTTATTACTTTGACAGATCCATTTCCATGATGTCATATTATTAATTTAGCAATATATAACATATATGTAATAGATCTCTGTAAATTTCTTTCTTTAGGTCAATGTTTGACCCCGACAATGTCCAGTTTCTGTGTTTGGACGACCATTTTGTTGGAGGATGATCGCTTCAAGCTCTGCGGCTGTTGCTTGCCCCCGCCACCCTTGCCCGACGTGGATGCGCTGAAGGGCTTGGACAGCTTGGTGACTGAGCCGAAAAGTGATGGAAGATTCGTCTTGGAGAGCACGGACGAGGGTCCTCTGTTGAATCATGTTGAACCCTTGACTGACTAGTACGACGAAAGTAGGAAATGAGTGAAGTTTCGCCTCCCACACTAGAGATTGCTGAAGGGATCCTCCAGCATCCAGCCACCCTCACACCAAAAATGCCCCATCGTCCGCTCGTCTGTTGGGATGGAGCACTGGAACTGGCTTATGGATTTCCACAAAGGGCATTGATGTAGTACATAATGTGTTACAAAGGCAATGTTATATATATATAATATATATATATATATGTGTTATATGTATATTCAATGGATGGAAGCGAAACGATCTGCGAAGCGTAGGCATTCCAGCAGTGTATAGGCCCTTTACCTTTGAACAATTTGCGTCACGAGATACTCGGTCTTCATGAACTGCGCGCCTGCAGACGTTCTAAAAAATTGCTGGGCGGGTCTGACGGGCGCTACCGCCACTGTATGTCATATGTATGTCTGACATTTGTGAGTGAGTTCATGTATCATCAAGGTTTTTCCTGCAAGCTGCAGATGTTAGACAAATGCTGCAAACAGATTTTTCATGTATAATTTGTTGTTTTTTTCCTGAAAGCTGTAAGTGCAACACGACCGTCTCCCATGTTCACACCGAAGAAGAATTAAACCTCCACGGAGGTGGTCATCTACTGGGCCGTGGCAGTCGGAGGCATGTCGGATGGCTTTCACACGTTTTGATCAAGACGTGAATCACATGGCTGTAGCGGAACGTTCTGGACACATGATGTGTGCAGGAACATGGTGAATGGGCCATGGGCCATCCGTGTCCATGTGATTTGGGTGGTCATATGAATGTAAGAGAGGAAAAGGAGGAGACTGGGTGTCGATTCTGTGTTGGGACATACCCAGATCTGAGACGATACAAAGTCTGGAGGTCACGTTTTGTTCAAGGCGTTACACAAATTGTAATTAGTATGTTTCCCTCCAGCTATCACTCCATTTCTTTGCTTCTCAAAGCACCTTTGCTGATTGTATGCATGCTGCGAGGCGCGGGCTTGTTAGTGGCCTTTGCTTCAGGATATTGGATCCACCACCAGAGCAAGAAGAAAAAGCTCAGCCAGGCTCAGACAGAGTTGAGTCCTCGCTGCCTAGGTTGTCCTGAAACCTCAACCAGCCCCACCTCTAGGAGAACAGTTGAAGTTGGGATGCAAAAAGCCGATTACCCCAGTTCACGGCCACACATATTTCACCAATTGCCCCCATGTCACATGTTGACAAAGCTTAGGAATGATTTGAATGAATGAACCATGCTTCACATCCCAGACAGGAGGGTTCAGAAGCCACCCTGCTGGCCGCTGAAGATGGATATTTGGATCACTTGAGGTCAGACTGGACATTGATTCAGGCCTTCCCCACAAGCTCTCCTCACCTTTGCCCAGCTTTTGTCTCTTTTTGCAACAGACAAACCAAACAGCTGTGGAAGTGGATCAGCCAACCATGTGTGGACCGGTCACCAGGTGGCCCCGGCAGCCACGGGCGAGGTGGAGGACCGCCACGGGCGGAATTGAAAGGTCGGAGCGGGGGAGGGGTCAACTGCAGCGGTTGGTGTGAGCTTGGCATGAAAAGCATCCAATGAGAAAATAGGACGAACCGGACAAAATCATACAAAATCAACCCGACAGAGATGTGATTCTGTTATTCCGTGTCTCTTTTCCTTTTGGCATCATAAATCATATTATCATCCAAATGATCCAAATCATAGTACTCTAGTTCTCTCATTTATGTACAGTAAGTCTTGTTTAAAGTAATTATTCAGTATGTTGTTGGTCCCACCCAAGTATCTCAATATAGTTTTCGGAAAAACGCTATACGGATATATATATATATATATGTATGTATCCTATGCTTTTGAAGTGGAACCTTCCCAGGCCGAAAACAATCACACTCCAGATTTTCTGCCGAGAACTCCTTCGAGGATCAGTTGGCGCTCCCGGAGAACTCCTTCGACAACAATCAGCTTGCTCTCAGGGATGCTGCTGACACTCTGGCGGAGCCGCCAGATCCCAACATGGATGCTATGGTCAGACGTCCAAGCATGGATGGGCGGCAGTCATCACAGATCTCGCTGGCCCAATCGTGGCTCGGCAGTCACATCAAATGGTTTGGCAGGTAGATTGGGGAGAACATACATGAAATTCAGGTGTTGGCAGTGTTGGCCATTGACAAACTTGTTTGCAAGATGTTCACAAGCTACCTCGTTTTGGCCAACATAGTCTGATGTTTAACTTGTGCGCCTTCTTTCTGGAAACTGGTGGCAGGCACAAGGGAGTAGCACGATAGCACGCAACTTAATGATAGAATGATTAATCATGATCAATTGCTGGCAACTCCTTGCTGCATCATGCAGTATCCAGTTGGTTAGTAGGCTGTAGCCCTGTGCAACCTGGCATTTCACCCGAACTCCTTGCCATGTCCTCATGCGGACCAGCGCTTTCTTAAGAGGTTTGAGGTTCCCTCTCAGGATTCATGGAATGATGCATCTCTGTGAATCAAGTTGGGATCTCCAAGTTCTCAACGGGCAATTTGGAACACGTTGATGCTTTCCTGGCACTCGCTTCCTTCACCGCCTTTGTTCACCGCTGAAGCTGTCGAAGGAAGTTTACAGTACCATTTGAACATCGATGTTCACCGCAAGTTTCAGGCGAACTTTTTTTTTGAACAGCCATGCATATGTAACAGCCCTGCATATGTGGGGGCATTGTCGATTTTCTTGCACCAGCTTGGAAATCATGTTTCTAGAACCCTCCGGGCCCTCCAGCAAGTGAATATTACTAAATATGATTGTCAAACAAACATACTTTAAAAAGACCTACCAAGCGTTCCCGGTCGTTGCTGATACGGCATCCATATCACCTTCCAAGGCTGCCGTCGGAAGCACCAAGACCACAGATCTTGAAGCCCAGGAGGGATGGCACCAACAAGGACTGGACGTTCGGGATTGTTGGACGATCAGTGACCGGAAGGCCATCTAAAACGCTTAAATCTACCCCCTGCCTGTCTGCAGTCATGTGTCATGTTCCCTGCCATGTCAGTGGCTGTTTGAGAACAGGACGGAGATTTCACAGTGTTTGGGCCACTTAGAGTGACTACTATACCTTTCCAGTGATCAAGAACAAGTGCATGCCATGAATCAACAGAAAGAATTCGTTCAAACAACAACTTACATGTACTTTGATTGCTCCTCATGCAGACAGTGGATCCAATGGTTCCCAATCAGCCTTTGAGGCCTCGAGACGAGGGAAATGGGTCGGGCTCACCAGTTTAGACGAATGTGTTGTCATCGTTTCCGGTGCTTCCAACAGCTCATGAGCTGCCAAGTCCGCCAAGTGTAGGAAGTCGGCGGAGGAAATGAAGAACCCACTCCAGCGAGGAAAGCCGGAAAGCTTGCTATCTAGGCCAATTTCCTACCATTTGTGCACAGTGTTTTTTCTCTAAATATGGCTGGGATACTGGGTGTTCGAAGAGTTGTTCTGAGTCAAAAGAGGAAGCCTCGTCCTGCTTTCTGGCACATGTTTCGCATCGCCGCATATCTCCAGGAGTGGCAATATTGGTGATTCGGTCGCCGGTTTTCGCACGCTGGGCTCTGCCAAATTCTGCCAGACAGGTTTTGGACGGTGAAAGGATCGGGTATGAAGGTAAATGTCAAACAAAAAGAAACACTATGTTTTCAGGATGCAGGTGATCTGCTAGAAAGTGCAAGAAATTCATTGGCAGATGCCATAAATATATGCACAGTCCACTGCATGTGACAGTTTCACTGCAATCGAATTCCAAGCGTTCTAGCGCGCGAAGGGCACATAGCCATCGCCCCAAAGGGACATTGGCTATTGGCAGTGGTGAACCACTGCATACAAAGAAACGTGCAAGTTGATTCAAAGAATGAGCATGACACCCAATAGTGTATGATCCTTTTGTTCCTGGATCCTTTAGCATGTCAGGATATAAGCCCCGCCATACTACTGTAAGGCAGTGTAAATGTTGAACTTCACACACCCAAAGAACGTCAAGAACTATCCGCAAAACTTCCGCAAAAAAAAAACAAACAAACACGACAATCCCGCACATTCCAACAAAAAGACGTACAGTATTGTTTCAACCCCTTGTATGGATCAGTTTGTTCTGATTTGTTGTCATCAGAGCACATTTATATAAGAACTGCTGCAGATGCTGGTGTTTCTTGAGACACGACCGTTTGTTCTCTCTACAACCAGCTCTCCATTCTGCGTGTGGCTGAAGCTGCTCCAGCTCAGATCTCCACAGGGAGTTGTGACTGGAGAAACAAGAAAGGGGGACATATGGGCGGAAGCACATCACCAAATGTGACCAAATCAATCCAAATCATATTTCAGAAAAGCTTGCAACGTCACCAAGGCAGTATTTTTCTTTTCTTGGCTGGACTGCTTGTTCGATTTGACTTCTAGAAAAGGCGCTTAGGACGGACTCTTGTCAATGAGAAGCTTAGGGTTGCAAATGGAGCACAGCAGAAAGAGGGTGCAAATGCGTTCCTCCAGAATCTCAGAGTCGAACATGAAGGAACAGACAAACGGGAACAGACATGCTGCAGGTGTGACATGTTCAGCAGCATATTCAGGATATATCCTCCTCCCAACAGGAGGCAGAAAACAAGGGGAAAGACAGGAACATGTGAGTTTCTCCCCCCAGAACATGGACACTGGTGAAGTTCACAGCTTCAGAGGGAAAATCAAGAAACCTCATGAACCCCCTATGAAAACCCTGGCCCTGGCCATTGAAATCTAGACCTCAGTCATCCCCAGACACAAGCTGATGCCGCCGATCCATGGCCTTCGCCCGGCTCTTCGAGCACCCAGCCGGCACCACCGCTGCCCGGGACGGGTGCAGTTCCGTGCGCAGTGGAACCTGCAAACCTGCGAGTCTAACGCGGGGAAGCAGTGTATCGAGTCTCATGGGGAACACATCTCAAAGATCAGAAGTTGAGGGAACATGCTTCAAATAATGTTTGCCATGGCTTTCTGAAGCAAACCGGTAAACCTTGTAAACCGATCCGGCCAGTGTTCACGTCGACGATCATCTTCGATCCCTGGTACTGCAGGAGATTGTCCGCGAGGACGAGAACACTCTTTTGGTGCAAGGCTTCAGGCACACGCGGCCGGGCCGGTGGCGTAGGGTATATAAGCCGAAATCAAACATCGAAGCAGATCGACCCGAATCACAGGTACCAGTGGATTGTTCTGTGTGGTCAACCAGTGGATCTGTGCAGCGTCCAGCTGGGTGATTTAACATGATTTAACCATTCACGACTTCACGAGTATCGCAGCTCAAAGGCGAAATGCTGAGAGCCCTGAGAGCCTGAGATGTCGAGGAAGCTTGGCAGATGTCATACTTGGGGAGCCAGGAAACATAAGGGAACCATTTGTTCGCGCCTAATGTATCCGACATAGATATTTCGTTTGTTCTTATGATCGCTGACCAGGGAGAGCCACTGTAAAACTTGGGAGAGCGGATAGCCCAGCATGACCCTGAACTACTGTCCATCTTGAGTGGAATACTTGGACATGACATAGCTGCATAGCTGGACCATCACTGATGCCTCTGTGATCTCTGTGTTTGAGTCCAGTGTGCGGAGTGATTACTTTGTTCCACACAGTGTTGCCTCTTGTGATGCTATGGTTGTAGCGAGCCATCGTGAATTGCAATCTGCAAGCTTGGGAGCGAGACAGCTTTCAAATTCAGACGTTTGAAAGGAAGATGGACGGTTTGCAAAAGAACAATGGGAAGGCAGAGATTGCAGAGATAGAGTTCCAGAAAGAAATCGTGCCCCGAAAGATTCGGATGAAGAAGCCTCCAAGGAGTTACTTCCTGGCGACCAACCAATGCTTGAACAAATGCTAAGACTTTAAGAGAAAGGATGAGAAGGTTGATTCTCTCGGCACTGAAAATCACTGATCTTAGGACTGCTACCCTGCCGGCCGTGGGCAATGGTCTCGATGGCAGGTGTTTTGCAACTTGGATGGGTGGGGAGGCGGCTGATCTCGGACGGGCCACTCATACTAATAAATACGATGAGCCCAGCAGCATAGCCAAGTGGATCAACAGGGTGTATTTGGTGTCAGAGTGTGTGTATCTCAGTATTTTTTCAACTCAGGGCACAGCCAATGAAGTAGGACCGGTGCTCATTGTTTGTTTACTTTGTTATGAAACAAACACGGTGTCGAATTCTTTCATATGAGTCTCTGGTAGTGTGTTTGTTTAAATGAGGGCTTCAACCAATGAGTTTCAGGGGATTCGACGTCAGCTTCCAATCAGATCAGTCTGTGGCGTTTCACCCGTAGGCAAAGGCTGAGTCCATTCGTGTCCATTCACATCCAGAACCCGGCCCTACAACTCCCTGAAATGATTATTGAAGTGGAAAACCACCAGGGACCATGTAGAACAGAGCAAAATGCTGTTTCCAGGGACATCCAGGGACCATGTTCCACTTCCGATTTCAGGGAGTGTTACCATTTCCGACCCTTGGTCCAACGCCGTGACGTCCACTGCCTGGCCTCCCACGGCCTCCCATGGCCGAGGCTCCTCGGAGTCCTTTGGCGATCGCATCGATCGGGGGACTTTCAGGCGCGTTCGTCATCGGCGAAGTCGGCGACGGAGCGAAGAGTTATATAGCCCCCACAAAGCGGTGGCAGAGGTCTCGGGTTTGGAGCTTCTTTGTCCCCAACTGCAACAAAAACATCTTTGTAGTTTATATAGTCTATTTAGTCATCTCAGAAGCAGATCCAATGTCTTTGCAGTGAATATGCATATCACTGTACTTCAATACTTCAGGAGTTGGTGGACAGACAAGCCAACGATTGCCTCTCAAAATGCGGGGATTCCCGAAAAAAGCATCTCAAAATCCAATAGGTGTCATGCATGTAACTAAAAGTAGAAGTTTTGGGGAGCTTCCTGGCTTGACACACACAGCTTCGCGGTTGGGTGAAGGCATGGACCGTTCAATGTTCAATGCAAAGACAACATAAAGCTCCTGTGGAACCAGGATGGTGCTGGAGATCCATGGGGTGCTGTAGATCCCTGGTGAGAGCTCACACGTCAGCATCAGACCAGCTAGATTGTACACGAGAAACAAAGAGAGGCTCAATGTTCCTGCCTGGACTTCATGATGCCATATTGACAGAACATCCTTTCAAGAAGTTTGGAAGATGCGTTTGGTTTCCACGGCTGCACATTGCTGGTTTGGTTCGCACTTGTTGTACAATGATGTTTGTCAGGATAGACTGTAAGCGTATCTATCCAAAGCTAGACGAAAGATCAAATCCTCACTTCACCGCACCCAGCTGTATGGAAAGGTCAAATCCTGGTCAACTTGGCTCGCACAGGTCTTTACTTTTCAGGATTGGGAAGAAGAGCTGCCCAAGTGTAGCAAGCCAGCAGTGCCGTCGGGAGCCGGTCTCGTGGGGTCGACTTGGGGGTTGGCGTTCGTCCAACCGCCCAAAGCGGAGGCAGGCCGAAGTCGTAAGACTGGGTGAGACCTCCTCAATCCATGCTGGCATGTCTCATTGAGTCCATGGAGATTGTAAAATTTATGATATCTTCCCACTGCCACAGCATGCTCAAACCAGAAATATCTTGAACCCCACGGTGGACGGTGCTTCCAGACTCCGCTGCTCTCTCGGATCCGTGAAGATCCCGAAGCTACGCCCATGCGACCGATCGGACTGATGCACCGACCAGCGGACATCCAAACGGGCCCCACTATGCCTTGGACGTCTTGAACGTCTTGGGCACCAGACCTCCCCGGCAAAGGGAGGAGGGAACCGATCCTTCTCCACTTCTACCCGATTCGAGCCGCGCAAGTCATTGAATGAAACAAGTAACCAAAGTTGTAACCAAACAAGCGTGTTGGTTTCTGTTCTTCTTCATCCAAGCCAAGCTGTAGAGAAACACTGAGCCCATTGCCAAGCCGCCAAGTGTTGATAGCGCATTCTGCGACTGTTTTTTTCAATTACATCTCTCTATACCTCCGATGGTTCTCGGGTGAAGTTGATATACCAGGACTGCAGTCGTTCCACCATCAGAGTCTGAGGCGAAGATTTCCCGAAGCTGGACTTCCTTTGGGCCGCTCGGCCAAAAGAACGTGAAATCGCACGCATTTGGGAGGCGTTGGAGGTGTTCCACCCAGAGTGGTTCACTGTCAGAGTCTCTTCAGCTCAGTTGAATCCACAAGAAAGCCAAGAAGATAAGGAGGCGCCACCACCTCGCATCGCCCATCATCGCCCTGTTCTCCAAAATCCATCCAAATCCCAAGGTTCAAGTCCCAACCGAACAAAGCATCGATATTTCGCAAGGGTAAGAGAGAGAGAGAGAGGGACACACACTTAGATTGATGATCGCAAGATCTAAATCAGTTGACGAAGTTCCACTTTACTGCAGGTAGACCTTTACACTCAATTAGACCTTGGCTGAAGGAACGGAAAGGTGAAGGAGTCCGGAAACCAGAATTGTTGAACATCGCTCATTAGTCCTTTACAATATGTTTAAAATTCCTGCAGGTACGTCCAGAAAGCGTCCTTTCTGGATATCACGGCCAAACTATCACTGTCTTCGTTGGGCAGTGAGTGATAGTGGTCCACTGCCCCCCCTGCAAACCTCATGAAATCCACCGAAGGTGAATTAGTCTATGCAAGCTCCTTAGAAACAGGTGTTGAGAATTAGTCTATGCAAGCTCCTTAGAAACAGGTGTGGACACACTCTGACATTGGTTTTCAGTTAACTCAATTCCCAGGAAAAATGGCGATGGAACGGAAGGGTGGCAGAGTCCGTGGAAAAGTATTGTTTAACAACTGTTGCGCAAAACGCTCAAGTGAAAGCGGCGATCAGCGGCTGCAGAGCGGAGGGAAACCTGTTTGGGGGAAGGTAGCATGAAAACCACCATGAATCAAATCGAAAGTGGAAAAGCTTGAGCAACAGTTTCCGGTGCAGGTACGTCAGCAAGCGTCCTTGCTGATATCAGCACAACCTGAAGAGCGTCTTTGTTAGATGCCCTCTCTTCAGGTGTGGGGCATCCCCCTGCGTTGAATGGGGTGAACAGGTAACGAAACTCTTAGTTACAGAGGTTGACACACACACAGAGTGCCGATTCGGCGCTCTGGGGGAACTTACTAGCCACCTAAAAAGCCTTAGAAAGAAAGAAAAGAAAGACAGAAAGGAAAACGCGAAGGCAAGAAAGAAAGGTAGGTGTAGTTACGAGGCCCACTAGTTACGAAGCCTGCTAGTTACTGACTACTTCGCCGTATGAATCAGATGCACTAGTTAGCGAGCGGGACATTCGTCTTAAACCGTCCGGGTAGCTAGGAGTAGAAAAGGAGAAGCAGAAGGAAAGGTACCGACACACAAGTGTGCCGAGTACCATTTCCTTCTGTTACCCTAAATAGCGGGTGGGATAGAGACACGAATTCGGTTGCAAGGTGGGGGGGGTGCGTGGAAGTGCAAGTGATAAACAAAAGTGGACATGTTCGGATCAAAGCAGGTGGAAATTCCGTGAAGCCCGGCGGCGTAAGTTGCAGGAAATACAGTGTTGAAACCAAATCAGTTAAGAGAATCCAAAGCATGGTGCAAACGGTGGAGTCTGTTACACGAATTCCGGAGTGAAAACGGCGCTCCTTGCGGAGGATCGCACCCAGCACCCAAGTGGGACGACTGAGCGAGTCACACTCTGACATTGGTTTTCAGTTAACTCAATTCCCAGGAAAAATGGCGATGGAACGGAAGGGTGGCAGAGTCCGTGGAAAAGTATTGTTTAACAACTGTTGCGCAAAACGCTCAAGTGAAAGCGGCGATCAGCGGCTGCAGAGCGGAGGGAAACCTGTTTGGGGGAAGGTAGCATGAAAACCACCATGAATCAAATCGAAAGTGGAAAAGCTTGAGCAACAGTTTCCGGTGCAGGTACGTCAGCAAGCGTCCTTGCTGATATCAGCACAACTGAAGAGCGTCTTTGTTAGATGCCCTCTCTTCAGGTGTGGGGCATCCCCCTGCGTTGAATGGGGTGAACAGGTAACGAAACTCTTATTTACAGAGGTTGACACACACACATACAGACACACATACACACACACACACGAACACACACTCACACACAAACGTGCACACGCACTGTTCCAGAATGGCCTCAGGTCGCTCACAGCAATTTGGACCATAAGGGTCCGGACATGGGCGAAGAGGGCCTTGTTTATCGTGTCAGCCACTTGGAATGACCAGGCGCAGCATGGCGCAGCATTGCTGTGCTGCTGTTGTTTTTCTTGGCGAGGTTGAACAGATTGAACGATGCATGTGGCTTTGTGACATGTTTGAATTCCTTTTCATGAACAGTTTGCACTGGTGTTTTCCTTTTGCTTCGAGGAAATTACAAAGGTGAGCACATGGAGATGGTGTCGCCTGGAAAGGATTCTGTGCAGAGTTGATTTGCCATGACATAAGAATTTGATGACTATAAATTGATTATAAACATCCTAGTGAGTGCAGGCAATGTCATGCCATGTTCAGCAGATATCATTGGTTTGCTCTCTACTTGAAGATGCGTTTACCTGTCCTTGCAAATCATCCACCGAGCCGTCATAGATATGGCCCACATGCAGACATGCCTGTCCGAACAACTAACATGGTCCATAAGATTTCGTCTGTCCCTCCCCTGCATAGTGTATATATTATATATGCATGTGTGTTAAATTGAGGTAGGCACATCTACCAAAGACCCTGGAAGAGTACAACTAGACCCAAAACCAAATGGTCGGGAGATGTTAGGAGGGTCTCCTTATGAAACATTGTCATACAAATCCATAGCCCATATATATGCCCATATCTTATCTTGCCGAGGTTCAATGCAGTCGAAAATTTCCAGGCATTCGACAGCAAGATGTTTGGCCTACATGGCTTCTATGGTTCCTTGGAGAGCTGGACAATAGCACGCGCAGCACGCAGCGCTGCTGTTCCGCGCGCACGGCCTTTTCTGATCGACAAACGTTTTGGGACCAGGGAACGTGATCGATGGACGTGAGATTTATTGGGTCTTGTAATTGTCAGTGCCATTCAGCAACCTTCCTTCGAAAGGAAAGAGGTTTCCAAGAAAAATCAGCCCGTGCCTGTGGCCTTCCAAAACACATCAAACCACCAAACATCCTTTCTAATAGGTGTTTTGTATAAATACTTGTTGAAAAGGATTTGGCCCAGTATAAGTTAGGACCCTTTGGGGGAATCCAATCCAGGCGGTCCAGGCGGCGGTCTCCTGATTCCGGCAGAGAGTTGCAGAAAATCCTGATTGCCAAGATAGAACATATCCCAAAAAAGATCCAAAACGCATGTCCCACCAAAGTGGTGAAATGTATCTTCCGTCTACTTCATGATTGCCTTCATCAGGCCATGAGGGTTTTCCAGAAATGACATCGCTAGCAAGCATTGCGTAGGCTCTCTGCGCCTCTGTCCGCACGTGCGCAACTGTTTGCAAAAGGTTCAACAGAAGCTTCTAATTTTACATTTCTTGTCCACCCCTTGGTTGACAGTGTGAGCAGATGTTTTCTGCTTTTCTACTCCAATCTCTTTGGGAACTGGACCAACGCAAAAGCCATGAACCGTGAATGCATTACATATCTACAATTCACCCATGGACAAACAGACAAGCATATAGACTGACAAACACAGAGAGAAGCACAGGAACGAAAAATCAATAGAGAGCTACATTGACACACCTACTACCTAGGCAAAAACAATCGAAACAAGTTTATTGACCAGAAAGTTCAGATGGCCTTCATTCTCTGAGGCTCTTTGAATGTGGTTCCTTGGCACAACATCCAGACCGGCGAAAATTGGAATGGGAGCTTCCAGTATGTATCAAGTGCTGTGGTAGGGGTTCATACTATTGAGGGCATGATGCAGATTGAGCCCTGGTGGCTTTTCAACGTGTGAGCCGGGGTGCAAGCCTGAATCAACAATTTGTGACTCGGCACACAAAACTGGTCAACTCTTAGTGTTCTATGAGATGGAACATCACATTTGTGTTCACTGAAACACCACCGACACTGGTTGTGTGATGTTGTGTGTTGGAAAAAGTTGTTCTTCAAGTAATAATTCCCTGGTGGTCGCGTTTCGGTGATCTTCTTTGTTTCGTTGACAGCGGACAGGGCGCAACGGCCCCAGCAAGGCACGCGCACGGACCGATCGACAAACCGAGGCGGCGCTCTCGAAGGCTCATCTTCGGGTGACCTTCCGGGACCACGAGACGAAGAAGCCCGTCACCATGGAGACTTCGGTGAAAGTGAGGAAGACATGGAATTTTTCAGTGGACCAAACCAGGAACGGACCTGTGCTATATGATGTTTATTGTTGTTTAATTTGCCGGAGTTGTGGGCTCTTGGTGATGGATGAAGGGAATGGGATGGGTGATGAGTGATGAGAAGTGAGTGGAGAAATTTGTGTGGGCCGATTTGAAAGACTTCATCCATGGAGAGGAGGGAATGGGTTTGTTGGTTGTTTGCTTGATCGGCCGTTTGTCTCAGTGAGGGAGGGCTATCAAGAGAAAATTTAAGTGTCATCAAGAAACGACTCAAATGTCACGATTTTTGATTATTTTTATTTTTTAATGTTCACTCTCTCAGTGACGGTTGCCATGGAACCGACAAGAGCCTGTCTCCAGCAATTTTGTTGTTGCTAGGGCCTAGGGGACTGTCAAGGTGGACTGACATGGAGGAGCTCTATATAATTGGCATCCATGAACAGGTTCAAAGCAAGACTAGTAACTTAGTAGCAATTGACCGTGAACCAATGCGAGCTGCTCACTGGCAGTAAGATGTTGTTCATACGAGTCGAGCAGCATGCCGAGCTTGTTGAATGGCTTGCAGGTAATGGACAGCGACGGGGTGTGCTTTGGTTGGTGTGTCACAAAGAGTTTTGAAGGGAGTTGATTGAGATTGCTTTGGTGCCGGAGTGTGTCTGTGTGTTGTGCATTTCAACTATGGTGTTTGCCTCAAAAGCCTGGAGCCTCCAACTTTACAGGGTGTTTTGGCAACCTCATCCTCATCATCCTCATCCTCGTCGTCATCATCATCATCATCATCATCATCATCACCATCACCATCACCATCACCATCACCATCACCATCACCATCATCATCCCCTCACCTTGACATACCGTAACAACATTTACTGACATCTCCTTACTAGGAGCAAATAGCTACGAGATGCTACGAGTAACAAGGGCCTTACCATTGAGGCTTCAGTCAGGCTTTGAGACCTTTTGGCCCGACCCGCCCATGGGCTCGACCAAGTTGAAGAGGGGGGGTCATCTTCGGGCTTCGTGACCTTTACACTATGTTCGAAGCAGAAGAGAATAGTTAAAGGAGCTGGACTGGTGCTATTAGGATCTATTCGGAATCTACTTCCGGGCAATGACCTTCTCCTGTGCTCAGGAAGCTTTTGCCATGACCTTTTACGACATCGATCAGGGCTTTTCCAACACCGGCATCGAGGAGGCCGTTTTCATCCGCGACCGCACACCTTCATGTAGTATTGATTGGTTACGCATGACTTGCATATCTACAACTTTTATCGAGGTTTTCCTGGTCACCTCCCCAAAAGTATCCGCCAAGGCGACTTTTTTTGGAGAAGCCCGGTCATCGGCGGGCTAGCCTCCCCGGCCATCTCAACGCAGGTCACCATCCAGGGTGATTGGACAGTGGCAATCGTGTCGACCCTTTGCTGCAGTCTCCGAAAGCATCCTTTGGCCTCATTTGGGTGTTTTTGCTGGCGACGAAGAGTACGACCCTTGTAATTGCAGACCTTTTTGGGGTGACTCTATCGTACAATATCGCACATGCACTCCCAAAGGGGGTTGCAGCACGTGCATATCTCAACTTCTGAGTGCTCATCACTGATCAGTGAAGCGCAGATCGGTCTGTCCCTTGCTAGGACACAACCGGAAAACTTTGTATCACGGGTTGGAGGGTTGACGATCTTGCAGATGGTGGCCAAACAACTCAGACATGTCTTTCAATACGGCCATGGATCCATTTCCAGACCCATTCCAAAATTGTTTTGGCTTTGCAGTGTAGCGACAATCACCATAATTATCTGAGACTCTTGATGAACAACACCTTGGGCTTTATATAATCAAGAGTCTACATGTCTACATTATATACGCCAAAGAGTACCCGCCCTTAGGACTACCAACATCACCTAGACCGCCACAATCATCACCAAGACCACCGCGACCACCAAGACCACGGAGACCACCAATACCACTAAGGCCACTGGGACCTCCAAGACCATCTCCAACACCCCACATAATAGAGAATGGACCCACACGCCCACCTTAGGACCCACACGGGCGTCCATGTGGAGCATTCGCCGCACTTCCGGCGGATCCAGCCGCATGGCTCGAAGATCTGCTTCTTCGGGGGGAGGGAGGCGTCTGTAAGGATGGGTGAAGGTAAGGATGGATCCATTTCACTGGATTGACCCCTCAAACATATTTGGAAAAGGGTGGCCTTAACACACAAAGATGAGGAAACAACGTTTGTGTTTCTCATCGAACAAGTGAGTCACGGGTGTGCTGAAATGTCCACAGCAGATCCGACCTAGACTGGGATTTGGACATTTAATTGGGACTCTCTGTTAGTCAAACCTTTTGGTCCCCTTAGCTCAGGCTCCAGGTATGATTTCTATCTTTCAGACCAAAGCATCAACTGCCGGGCTTGGCACGTCGATTTTGAGCGGCAGGAACCACGGGACCCAGAGCTAGAAGCTTTGGTCGCACCACCGCTCTCTTCACAAAGCTTTGCTTTAGGGACCCCAGTGAAGTTGTTCAGTTGCAGTTTTGTCATGTTTTGTCTAAGGATGAGAAGAACAAGAGAAATGAACAGAAGGGGCCAGGCCTTATTAAATGGATTCACATGGGCCCCAACTGTAGATTGTCAGGGGGGTGGCGTGATTTCCATTGGTAACCAAGATCTCTTTGGTGTTTTAACCTCAGCAAAACATCGATCTGATCAAACCAAGGTGCTCGGCTTCGTCCGCGTGTGCCCTCGACCCAGGTTCCGATCCACCTTGGCGGGGATGGCCACTTGATGGTTGGAGATGGAGGTCGATGGCTAATTATAGCAGCTTTAAGAGGACGACAGACACAGACTGAATCTGAACACGGTTTGGGAACGTTTTCCATCGATGTTTGATGTTTGTTTTCAGCTTTGATCCGGAAGCCGAGTTTGCCTCACCAACCCTAGGGCCTAGGGAGACTCCGATGCCGATGCCTGGGTGGTGAAAGAGTGAAAAACGGCATTTTGAGGCATTTTGATCATTGTAATTATCATTAATCATCCATCAGGTCCACGCTATGATGCTTTTGGCTTTTCGGTTGAAACAGCTGGACTTAGTGCGACAACGTGATAATGCACATTGGACAATGGTACAAGGGCTGTGTGCCTCCATGGTTACATGTCAAGTTGTTTCATGTTCAATTCCGAATTGCCGCGGGTGGTGGTTTTTGTCGAAAGCGCAAGGGCTGCACGAGTGCTTTTTGGGCTTCCAAGGCGATGGACAGTCCCACAGATGCCAGGATCCTAACTGAAGACCAGTTTCACAAGGTCGTGTGCGCGACCGGGACCGAGTGTTGCGGCAGCGTCAAAGAAGCAAGATCAGGTCTGGCATCATTTAGCCCTGATCAAAACCTAGCAAGTTTTGCTGCACAAGCACTACCGGGGTTGTGGGCCGTTTGATGGTTGGCTTCCCCTGATTCGGTGTGAAACATTCCAGGGCTTCTCCATCTGAAAAGATACTGATTGCTGATATTCCTGAACAGAGGTCACAGGACTATGTAATTAGATGTAATTAGTATAGATGAAGACCCTGTGGTTTTATCTGAGACAGATTCTGATCATCTCTTTCTTTTCCCACTCCTTCCACGGCGCACTGCTCGGCTCACCTTCTTCACTGGAAGCCTTTCTGCTTCCCTTGACTTCCCTCGAATTCCTTCGACTTGGAACCAGGGGACCCAAACCGGGACCGAGAAAGCGCAGGCGGTGACGATTCGCTTCAATGAGGTGGATGCCTTCCAGGCGCTTCATGGCGCTTAAGCTACCAGGTGGAGGCCATCGCTATTAAGTTGGAGGCCATCCCTACTATAGTAGCAAGGGTGCTATTAGGAAAAAGAAGCTGCGAGTGGCTCCTGGCATCGCTACTATGATTGAACCGTCGCTCCGCTCCGCTCGCTCCGCGTCGGCCATTTTTCTTCCGCATTGATCGATTCAGCGCAGACGGAAGTTGGACGCCCGGGAAAGATCCGGAGTGATGTGTTCGCGAAAAAGTATGTTTGTGAAGGAGGTGGAATGGCCGGGCATGACACGATCCGTCAGGATTCAAGGATCAGATTCCTGGAGTGACACTTTGTAAACCCATGGCTATTTGAATTATATAGCTCTCTCATTTTGACACAAGCCCGGCTGGATCCTCTTAAACATGGTACGTTGGGTGTGGCTCGCAACACCCACCCCAAATCCGCAGAGCATCCGTTGGTCGACTGTTGCTTGCATTTTCAGTTTTTGTGTCAACTGTACCCAAGGTAGGTGGGTGGGTGGGTGGGTAGGTAAATAGGTAGGTCGCTAGCTAGGTGGGTAGGTTGCTGCTCCTTACATTGCGCAACCTGTCAAGTTGGTTTGCAAGATGAGCACTTTGGTCTGTCACGTGTTTTGAAAGTCTGAAGGATACATGACATGCGGAGCTTAACAGTCACTTTGCTAATTGCTATCAATCTTCTGGGAAACTCCTCTTGGGTGATACATAGTGATACCAATTGAGAGTTTGTTATATATATAGTAGTTCTTTAGCAAGGTTGGGCCGGGCAACATGTACTGTATTATAAGATTCTCTCTTCGGGTTCATTCTTCAGTCCACTCAGATCAAGTTCGGCACAGGTAAGCCTGGGCGCGGGGGGCCTTAAGATTTGTGAGAAGGAGTGACTGAAGAAGTGCAAGGCGTAAGGTGGTCGATTTTGGTGTGTTGAAGTGTTATGTAGTCAGTTGTCGCGTTGAAGGTGGAGCAGAACACTTCAGAGAGCCTCTCAATAGCTCGATGCATTTTTTCCACAAACTTTTTGGAGAGCTGACTCTGCAAAAGATGAATGACTGTCCCATCTCCTAGAAGAGGCTTAGCACTTCTGCGTTCATATCCCTACTCACCATCCACATGAACGACTAAAGCATGGGGATGGGATGTTCAATGTTCAGGGGGATTCAGGGGCATTCAGTTGCTCCACAGCCACATCCACCGCCGCTTCCGCCACAAAAGTAAAGATTCCACACAGTTGATGGCTTTCAGTTATTTGGTGCGTGGGTCTCTTTGTCTGTTGGTATGTAGGATCTATATATACATCATAGGATCTGTATATAAATGAATAGGATCATATAGAATCTATTTATTTCTATTTATAAATGGCCCAGGGTCTATTGATAGATCCTGCATCCAACAGACAAAGAGCAGCGAAGAGGAGGACTCTGCATTCCCATTCAAGGAGACAGCATTGGCTGGCTCCAGGCTATGAAACTCATATATATATATAATATATATATGTATATATATATATATATTATTGTTATTATTAGTATCTTTATTATTGCTATTATCATTACTATTATATATGTATATATTTGTTGAGTCTTTGAGTTTCCCAAGGTGGCCTCTTGAGGTGTCGCACAAATATGTCTATGATTGTCTCTATATATGTCTTATGTGTGCATGGGATCTCAAACCTTTGGATGATTGAATATTGATCGCCCAGTGATCATTGCACCTTTTGCATTCAGTAGGATTTATGGCACACGTCCCTTGTCACGAAGCACCTTGTCATGTGGCACGGCTGTTGGAGGGTCCCAGGGTCCCGTTCTCTATGAAAGCCTCGGGGTCCCTGAAGATCGGACACCGACACCGAATCGCCGAAGCTCAAACAGTTCCTGGAAGTTGAACCGAAGCGAAAACCAAAAGCAACAGCAAATCCTTCACTGTTGGACAGCTTGACATTCCTTTGTCCTTTCCCGTTCCACCAAGGTCTGACCCGTCTACAGGTGGTCTACCCCCTCCAACCCTCATGAGTTGGCCTTTACCTCGACTGCCATGTCGAGGTACTAAGCACTGGGGCGCATCACCGGTTTTTCGAATTCTTAGGCCAGGCACTCCGCGCCCGCGCGCGCCTACACACGGAAAAACGTGCTGTTATGGCGTTTCAGGCATGGGGAGCTTCCACCGGTTCGTTTGAGGTATGATGAATGATGATTTGATGTTTTTGAGGCCACTGATTGCTGCAAGCCGATGGTCAAAAGGGCCAATTCTGAAACTTGTGAAGCCGATCAAACTCGGGAAAATCTGGACTGACAATGTAATTTGTCCCTGTGTCCTTCTGATTGCTGGATGTCGCCATACTTCAGTTGCCCGAAAACCAGTGAAGCCAAGCTTGTGATTTCAAGTTCATCATCCTCTGGGCAGGACACCCACGACCCAGTGCTTCATTGGGGAATTACTAAGCCACTAAGCCATTGCTCGCCCAGTGCCGTGCTTCCACCGCTTACAGCTTTTGGGCTGTGCGCGAAGCGTCACAGACGTCGGCAGCCTCGCCGATGGCTAGGCGAAGCCTCCCTGTTGTGCGCACACCTGCCCGAGGGCGGGCCAGCACCCGTGGGAAAAGCTTATTGGAATCCCCGCAAGCATGCAACATGGCGGCCGAAGCAAAGCGGTTTTGAATGCAGTGTGTGGCGATCAAACAAAAGGCAGAAGAGTCACATATGATGTCGGAAAGATTGGAAAGGCTATTTACTTGTTGAGAGTGCCATGTCATTGCAGGATCGTTCCATCACAGCTGTGCTGGGCGCACCTACGGGTGCTGAAGCCATCATCAAATCATCGTTGATATTTCTAGGTCGGGGGGGCACTCAGAGTCATGTGCAAAGATACCGACGGTTTTCCCTGTGTAGTGACCCCAAAATAGATCGAACAATTAAGACATGTGAATCCCTCCAAAACAGTCTCTATTATACTTGGGGTTTACTGACTAAGCTTTAGGGTAAACACATGCGGTGAACGAGTGTGTGAGTAAACATGTCATAATTATATATATATATATGTAGATGACATTAGGTATACCTTGTGTTCCATCAGTTTTCCATTCATTTCCCCAGACGGATTCAGCAAGTTTGAGTTTTTTGTTTTGTCCTCATCGTGTGGACCCTGCATCGTGCGTTGCTCCCCTCGGCCCAGGCACCACCTGGGCTGATCCCCAAGAGGCCCTTCGAGGCCCTTCGAGCGGTCAGTTGAGTGGTTGCGGGGTCGGCGTTGAATGAAGCCGTGGATTTGTGTGGAAGCTGGATGAAGTTGGTTGGGTTGGATGTGATTGGAGGGACTTACTTTGGTTCTGCGTTCGAAGAACTAAAGTCCTGAAAGAAAGCATTCACAGCATGGGAGAGTCAGCTAGGAGCCTGGCAAAGATAATAGTTCAGCACCATATTGCAACAGTCTTGGCACAGATGTTTTGCCCAAGTGGCCCATGCAATGCATGTTTGACAAGTGGTTCCCAGCGTGTGTTGGTACGATTTAGTGTAAAATGGTCAACAAGGTATTTCAATAACTTCAGTTACTTTGTGCCTCTTGCCAGGGATATATTGTGCCTTAGAACCCATGTCGTCTTTCTCCACACTCATCACATGACATCACCTACGACATGCTCCGCCGACATCCTGCACAGACGGTGGCTTTGACCCATGAGCAGTGGGTCTTTGAGGGCTGGGAGGCAAGAGATGGACCATCAGACATGGCTGACACTTTGTTGGTTTCTGTTTGATGGCTATCTATCTCGGAGAAACTCTGCGAGACAGATGGCCATCAGAAGCCTCAGCCCAGCTCCCTGCCTGCTGGAGCAGGACAGTCGGTGTTTGATTTGTGATGTGCATGCATTTCATGTTTGATTTGGGTCAGTGGCAGTGTTGAAGATACTAGTACGAAACAGTTTTCTTGTGGCTTTGTAATGCTTGGGTGTGTCAATGGACTTCCACGCTGTTTTGTTTGGCTTCTGTAGTTTACACCTAGCGGCCTAGCGGTGCCGACTGACCGGACCAGGTGAAGGAGGAGGACCCGGTGGTGATTGGCGATGCCGTTCTGCACGGGAAGCATGTGGTAGGCCGCTTGGCGTTTGCTGAACAACAAGGCTCTATGGCTCTTTTGATTCGTATTGCGGCAGGTGGGTTGCTGCATTGCTTGTTGGTTGAGTTTCATTCAGGGTCCTGATGAGATCTTATTCGTGCGGATTTGTATTGTACTGTACATCCATGAGTAGACCCGGACATACCCATTGCGGCACTAGAACACCCATCGAACCCACAGAAAACTTCTGGGTCAAGTCAACCCCTAAAGAACCAACAAAACATATCAACAAAATGAAGCCCACGAACCCGAATGCACACACGTATGCAAACACAAACGCCAAACGTTGTTGGACACTCTTGCTATCTCTGGCTTAACACTCTTCAAAGCACTTCAAAGACACTCTTCAAGAACATTCTGGGGTGACACTAATCTCGGACACGCTTTCGCCACACTTTTGTAGAGACTCTTGTGTCACACATCTGACACGCACCTGTGCAACACTCTTGCTGAACACTCTCTGGTGAGACACTCCTCCAGGACACTCTTGTTGCACACTCTTGCTGGACATTGCTTAAATGTATGACACCTTTGGAGGACGCTCTTGTTGCACACCCTTGCTGGACCTAGCTTTAATGTATAACATCTTTGGAAGACGCTCTTGTAGCGCACTCCAATAGGAAACTCCTGTAAGATAGTGTTTCTGGGCGCTCTTGGCGCAACACCTTTGGAGGACACTGTTTTCAAAACGAGCATGTCGTACGAGACTTCCTCGAGAAGTGACGCGTCGAGTCCTCAAAATGAGCATTTCGTTCCACACCTCCTGCAGAGTGACGCGCACATGACACGAAAAAGGTTAAACATGTGCATTTCGTGTGAGGTCACACGTCAAGTCTCCCAAACTTTGGTTTCTGCCCCATTATTGTGAATCGAACCAGGATCCCTCTCCAGTTCAAGTTTGCAAGGAATCATCACCCAGATGAATCAGGTCACCCGAGCAGCTGAATTGAATTTATCTAGATTTCCTCAAAAAGTGAAGCAGGAAGTCTCATCAGAGCAAACACATCACGCAGCCCTGCCAAGCAGTTCTGCAACCAAACAGCCTCCCAGTACCTCCAACACACACAAAGCAATGCGCCTGCCAGGAAAAGTGACTTGGCCACACCTAGATCAATAGCAATTCTCACCGCACCAGACATTAGGAATGATGACACGTTGCTGCTTCACCCAGATGCCTGAAAACCACAATTTTACTTGAGACTTGTCAGGAAGGAGCAGCTTCGAGGCAAGCACTTCGACTTCAAGAGCAAATCCCAAGCGACATTCAACACATCCAAAAGACCACCCTGCGAACGCCAATCCCAATAGCAGGCGAGGCAAAGTGCTGACCTCGCAAGACACTGAACCTGGGCGGCTAAATCATCGGTCCTGCACACTTAGAGCATTTAAGGATATTTTAGGCTTCTCATGGCTTCGGTAATAATATGATTGTCTATATAATATTGTCTACTATGTTATTCTACATGAACCTGATACTTTGTGCTTCCATCCAAGACCTTCAAAAGCTTCTCGCAACGGAAGGGCTTGACGGTTGCGAACATGAAAGCAAAGTCGCTCAAACAAGGCTCTATACCCCCAGACCCCCAGAGTTACTGTAAACGACAATCCTTCATTACGCATTCGGGACAAACAGAAACAACAACCCATGATCAATATGAATCACTTCATGAATCTAAAACCAGACGGTCCGACCGACGCATCTACCACACCTGGTGACCACCCGGTCTACCCGGACGCCACCGGGTCCAAGACGCTGACCGAGGTGCAGACGAGCTGCGGCACGACCAGACGCTGCGCTGCACGGCCAAGGGCACGGTGCGCAAGGTGCTCCCGAGCCTCGGTCGGGACACGCGGTGACGTGGCGGTTGGAAGATCGGAGAGACGCGTGTTTGGGAAAAAAGGACGCAAACGAAAAGACTGGAATGATTCAGAATGATCCGAAAGTGTGGACATATCAGAGTATATAGAGGTCGCGTCGACAATCAACATCAATCAACCATGGATAGTTTAAGTCATGAAAGCACGGGTGTTTCAGGATTTGATTCTAAGGTCGGGAGAGGTTGACGGTATTTGCACGGTTTTACCTTGACTGTCCACGACGGTGTCCACTTGGTAGTGATGCATGGATTGTTTTTGATAGACCCGTGGACCCTTTGCGGCAAGTACTTAGAAAGGTGATTGGAATCCAAAGCAAACACTCCCCTAACGGTTATAGTGAGCCCAAGCAGTTAACCACTCAGAACTTCCCAGTTGTAATGACTGGTGGGTTTGTGAAGATCCTGCAATTTGGTTTGTAGATCACATCCATATTACGACTGATGGAGAGGAAGTGGCATCAGGTGGCAGTTGATATCCTCCTTGATTCGGTTGATTGGTGTAGGATTTTGTCCGCCAACACTGATGAGAGCCTATACTGATTCGCATTGATCCTCAAACAATCACTACGAGCAGTGTATGTGTCTTTATTACTCTACCAAAGGTGTGTCAGGTAGGTACTGGAAAGAATCCGACTGCAGCACACTTGTGGGTGATTCTGATGGTTGATGATTTTGCTTTGATTGAATCACGTGATTTGTTGGATCAGATTCAGTTCTTTCTTTCTAGAGCTAGATGATTGCTGGCTGCTTTTGTGCGACATCTCCGTGCATTGTGTTAACAGATTTGGATATAAAATGATATACTGTAAATCAGTGCACATCCCAGTCGAAGCGGTTTTCAGGGATAAGTTCTGGGATTCTTTTGCCGTTACAACAATGTGTTCAGCGCCAGATTGGGGGAAAATGGTACCACACGGCACCACGGATATTTGTCATTTGTTCACCCATGTTTGGTACTTTTGAACCTTGCCCCTCTCCTCTTCTTCTCTGCCAAGGAATGTGGACGTTGGGGAAACCTTGCTGCCTGATCTGGGAGTGGCCATCATTGCGTTTCCCATTGTGAGACCACCGGGGTTGGTGGAGAGGCCTCAGAAATATGCATCTTGGCTGCAGTTGCGAAGTGCTCCAGAAAGTTTGGGGGTGCTGGTACTGCTCAGCGGCGTTTGTTTGGTAAAACGCCACGATGACAGGCTAGCCTGCGTCTGCGTTGTATTGTTTCGAGATGTTTCGAGCGATTGCCTTGCGGTATACTGCAGCATACTTCTGATTGGAGACACAAAAGTTAGATAACAGTCTTTTCCAAAAGGGATAGGGATGACGACCCTGGCAAGCCCTGTGAAAAGTGCTAAGACTGTAACGATCCTTTGAGACTGGAGAAGATTCGATCCAGTTTGGGTGTGAAGTTGGAAACGCTCGCAACGCCCAGGACTTTTTTGTGGTCACAGAGCGCACATACCGATTCAATCTTTTCCAGGCTTTGCCGCCGAGTGTGGTCGAAAGGGAACGAACACATATCCGAAAGAGGGGCAGATCTGAGCAGATTCTTTTTTGAACAATGGCGGTTTTGGATCGGTGAAACATGGTGAAACTGTAGACAAGCCAACAAAATCTGGGCTTATGTTACGTTGAGTAGCTGGGCGGCCATTTGATGTTGCCTAGGTAGGATCTGAGGATGTATAATTGAATCTCCCAAGCCAGAGCCAGAATAGGGTCACTGAGTGAGATTCGCTTTGAGTTGTGTATCTCTTTTACTTTCTACCTCATTGAGTAGTGTGTTTATTCCAAAACATTGATATGTTCAGAAGCCCAGCCCAGCATCCCATCCCACTCTCGCTCCCGCTCAGAGTCGCTCAGAGTCGCCGGCATCTCCGCAGGTTCACCCGGGTGAGCACGTGGTGATGGGCCAGGCGCTCTTCGATGGAAAGCCGGTGATAGGAGCGCCGGGGACTACGCGTTCGCGTTCGCGTTTGGCGCGTCGTTTGGAAGGAGGAGGCGCAGAAGTGCCCTGTTTTGGACATTGGTGAAGCTATGTTAACCTGTGCTTTTTGGTGCCTGGTGACAGAAGATACGACATATGGAGCATACGTTCAGATGCTGAAGAAGCACACAGTTCTATTGCCAACAGCCATGTTAGCGGCATGGCCAATCTGCCATGATTTGCCATGTCACAGCCAGTTGAGCTTCGCAGGAGAAGAATTGGGCGAGTCAGTGAGCATCAAGGCCAATAGTTCTGGACATGTGGAGATGGTCCTCGAGTGCCTTGACTGCCTTGTGCACTAAACAGCTGACACACTGACAGAGCCTGCTCGCAAAGGTTTTGAGCATGATGGTTGGGGTGGTACCTAGGTGCTTTGTATCTATGTGATATAAGCATCAAGAACGTTTGGCTGACATTATCGGCTGACAATTACTGTAATCTTCAGATAGACGATATCAACGACTATATATATACATAAGTTACATAAGTAATTGCACTCATGTGTAACTATATATATATAGTACGGTTTTGCTTCAACTTTTAAATGTTTTACCAGCAGTATGTTCGTTACAATGGTGGTGTACATATCCAATTCCATGGACATTCTGCCGCTGGTGCTTTGTTTGGTCTGGTTGAGATGAGCCCACACAATCGCTCCATGTCGGAAGGAGGATCTTGAAGAGCTTCCTCAAACACTTATTCAAGTCTGTTGGACACACTTACAGAAGCGGCCATGCCAGAAACTACTGGGGCATTGGTCAGGGTGGCATTAACATGGTGATAGAATCTGTCACACTCTCAGACATGCTGGAGAAGAAAAGACAGCAGACACATTAAACTGTTGACCATTAGACATGTACATAATCATTAGATCCGGAATCCATCTCACCACATCTCTTCTGATCGCACAGGACGTTGCATCCCAACTACTTCGTCCTAAAGGATGTGGCGGTGATGCTGATTCGGCCCAAGGTCCTTTGGCCTCCTGGGATACAGGCTGAAAGCCCTCAGGACCTCGCGACCCGAACTCGCAGCTTTCTGCTTTGCACCGTGCCCCCGCGCCCAGCGCGCCTGTACTGTGCGTGCGAGGTCATCGCGCACGACCTCGCGCCGTCTCCGGCGCGACGGACGTCAATGTCGCAGGATCACATCCTCACAACGGATCGCGTCTTGGTTTTCTTGGAATGGAAGGCAGGCGGGTCGGATGTACCGGCACGGCTCGTGCGAAAAGTGACTCCCCTTTTGGAGGTGAGGTTCGCTTTTGGAGCACAATATCAAGCCTGAGTCGTATTACAGGGCTGATGTATGGAAGGATAGCTACTGTAGTTTGGGACTCTTCAAGAGTAATCGAGAGGATGCAAATATATGTGAAATTCCGAAACTATACGAAGATGATGATCATGATTTGATGGAAGTGTTCATTCATGATTCATGATATTTTGTACTACTGGATTGTTGGCTTAAGTAAGAACATGATTATATAAATAATGACAGATAAATACCCCGATACAACCACCAATAAACACATTAGCAGTGTAAGCAAGCTATGTATATTGTAAGATTGATTTGTCATTGTAGCATATATAGTCAATTGCAATAGAATATTGCCTAAAAGACATGTTGTTTGTCCGTTTATTTTGCTATTGTAGTTTATGTTCTTCATGACACATGCGCGGAGGTAGACTTGCATCAGTGACAGGGGAGAGAGCTAGTTGTTTGAGACCTCGCATGTTAATTGAAGTAGAACGGACATATGACAATTAAAAAGCGTCTCAGTGTGCTAGAGGAGCTCCCGATTTTGTGCACACGCTTTCCCTATTTGACAAGTATGCCTTCCATGAGCCCAATTTTACTGGACGTGGCCACACATGAACCAGTTCTTCATAAAAGACCCGCTTGAAAGCGCGTCGGGATGGCTATCGATGCATTGGAGGCTCACATTGACGATGAAGTGAGTCCGGGCGACCCTCTCATGCTCGCGCAAGACTGGGGATTTTTTGGTTGCACTTGGTGGGATGGAGAGAATTTTTGTAACCCTAATTGCTAATGGCAAGGATCTTGGCAGGCGTTGATCTTCTACAGCTCTCTTTCGGAACACCTTGCTTGGATAAGGGCCTTTCAATGAAATCATGTTGGAAAACGGACCTGGCGGCCTAGCCGGTTTGATGATAGAGATTGGATAAGTTCTCTCATTGGCCAGTTGAAGTCCACTCTACCGGCTACCATTTGTTTGGGTGCCAAAAGTCGGTGCTAAGGAGTTTATACAAAATGGCAACACTAGTTTTGTGATGATAGATTTTATAATTCTAGTTTAAAAGCAAATTATGAAGCGGCACGCACGAGAATACTCTAAAACACAAGCTAGGCGCTAGCGTGGCGCTTGTGGCGCGCCAGTGCTTTTTTGCTAAAAGCCAGTTGCTTGGACCACATGTTTAATCTGTGATGTGCAGTTTCATAGGGCTAGCAGGAGCAAGGACACAACTTCAAATGGTTGGCATGTCGCACTAGCAGTCCCCTGTTCCTTCTCTACGTACCAATTACTTCCCTCAGTGCAAGAAAGAGGTTTCTGTTGCACGAATACCGAGACGACCGAGGTTTCAATGTCCTCAGTTGTTCGAACTGCCAAGGTTCTGGAAAGCCACACGTGCTCCATGCCTCTGTGAAAGGCCTTCTCAGCCACCCAAGGCCGCTTCTTCGACACGTGGCCGCCGGTGGTTTGTACGTAGTTGTACCGACATCTCCCGACGGTCTCATTCTGTTTGTGGGTCCCTGGTTTCAGACTCCACCAACTAGAGGTGCTGTTTGCATTGACGTGTGAGCTGATGAGTTGCTGTGAGCTGATGTCGTTTTGCAAGTTTGCAAGTGTTTGCTGCCTCTTCCCCGTTGCCCTGCTTGGGTCATGTTTCGGGCTGGAGGATGGCCATTATGACATAATATGTGAGGATGGAGATTCGGAGATAGATGGAGACTTGGTGATGTCACTAAGTTCAAGACCAAGTATGCTCCATTATGCTCGCCAATTTGGATGATGAGAGGGGTATCCTTGAGCACTTGCTCGAGTGGGTGGGGAACTCACTTTAAGGACCAGTCCACCAGCAATATGTATGAGCTTCAACAGGATTACGACTTGAGCTTTCAAGCATTCAAGTACCACAACTTTCTCAGCCATGACTGGAAAACTTCGAGATGACTGCCGACTGGGTGTTGCAAACAATGTTTTCGCTACTGTACGTATTTGCGAACAAGCGTTGACCCATATTTCTGGGACGTCTTCCAACCACCAACCCGTCGAGGTGCTTGGATTTGGCTTGCTTAGATTTGCTTCTGTATTCTTTAGGACATCGCTGGACAAACCATCACTATCCAACCAGCAGGGCCACTTTAGCCGGCAGGATCATACTGTTGTATATCAGCGCAACTGGCGCCTTCTTTCATAACGCATCAGGAGCAAGTCATATTTGTTCAGAGATTGCTAGAAGTAGGAAGACCGGAGCCACAAATATCACAAATGGTCATTAATATGATGCTTTTCCACATGTTTGCTTCATTATACCAACCTTGCGATGCCCAGTAGTTGCGGCCGTTCGCCCACTTCATGTTCCATCAGTGTGGTGTGTATGTGTGTGTGGTTCAGTGTCTATCTCTATCACCACCCAAACCGCTACCGGTTGCACGTCACCGGCGATCGCCTGCTGCGAGGTTTATGGAGAAGGGTCAGATCATCGAAATGGGTGTGGGAGTCGCGAGGATCACTGTGGAGGCGAGAGACATCGAAATCTCACGGTGATGTGAAAACCACATGGGGGGAACCTGAAACGAACGGCCACCGCATAGTGCTGCGATGCCGAAGGAGATTACAAAATGGAGTTTGCAAAAAAAGCCGACTTATTTTCAGACGAGTCCGTTTACCTATAGTTGTTTTGGATTGTTTTGGTTCAATCACCACCTAAACACTTAAGGAAGGTCAAGTTGCAGAATGTCGCTGGGCGCCGACACTCGTCCACTTTGCTCTTGCATTTCGTCGGATAACATGGCGGCAATCAGACTTATCATGGCATCCGGCCTCATTTAGATGTGGAGCAACTCCTACAATTTCCCAGCTATTCTGCGCGCTTTTGGTGTGGGTTTCTGACCCCTCATACACTACAGGGATGGGTTCTTTTGATTGCCAATGAGCTAAGCCGGTCCAGGTGATTTTCGACAAGTACTGATGGTATCATCATGCAACGTGTTGCGGGCAAGATGACGATCATTTTGGCACATTTTCCAGCAGACGTTCAATGACATAGCAAGATAGTTTGACCGTTTGATGTCCAAATGCATGACATAGCAGGCAGCTTGTCCCCCCGTTCCACATACCATCTGACATGTGGTACCCCTTTTTGGGGTAAGCATGTTTGTGTGGGTGCCAGTCGATTGAGGGACCGCACCGGTTCAGTGTGACAGGTGACCACAACTTCTTACAATGCCAGTGCAGCGCAGATTCAGGGAAGCGAGGACTGGTTTTCGTTCCGGGGGCTATCATGCAGTCTTTGTTCCGGGGGCTCTCATGCCATAGGTAAAACTTGTATAGAGTCTGAGTTGGAGGGTGAGAATTTGCGCTGGGAACTCCTAACAATTGCCATGCATGCTCTTCGAATCTCTAGAGTTATATACTTGAAGTGCTCAAGGGTTATTTCTTGCACTTTGCTGCTATGTATAGACTTGGGGATGACTCACAGTGAGTAGTTTGGGTGTTTTGCTTACTGTATTTCTGCTGTCCCTGCTTATACCCTTAATTGCACAAGCAGTAGTTAGTGGTACCCAAAGAGATCACACAGCGAATCCAACATTCGTAGCTGTTCTATCCATTTATATCCATATTTATATAGTCAATTTTAAACTATTTGATCCACTCATGCCCGCTATACCCTGGCTTTGAGGACTCCTTCAACCCTTTTCTTTGGCTCTCCATCGGTGCCGGTGTCGTCATAGGGACACTTGGACAGCCAAGATGCATACAGTGAGATACCCGTAGCTTCTTGCTACTAGTAGCGATGCACCTTGTTACTAGTAGCTATTTGGCTATTTGTTACTAGTAGTAGTAGTAGTCGTAGTGGTAGTGGTAGTGGTAGTCGTAGTCGTAGTCGTAGTAGTAGAGTGGTAGAGGTAGTGGTAGTGGTAGTGGTAGAAGTAGTGGTAGTCGTAGTCGTAGTCGTAGTCGTAGTCGTCGTAGTCGTCGTAGTGGTAGTGGTAGTGGTAGT
>CAXAMN010005692.1:311758-326416 GCA_963970005.1 Durusdinium trenchii
GTAGTAGTAGTAGTAGTAGTAGTAGTAGTAGTAGTAGTAGTAGTAGTGCACTTGTTACTACAGTACACATAGGTACGATGCTGTACATGTATGTGTTCACGTCCTTACTTAGTTTTGGCTCGGGGAGAGAAGCGAGCAGTCTGTCGCACGTAGTTTGATTCCTCACCATGAAGTTCTTTGAGCCGTGTCATTTGTGGCCAACCCCACTGCCATGCAGTCCCATGACTCATTTCCTAGGCTCATGTTGGCTGCAGTCGTCTTTTTCTATCCAAAGGCAACTGGGGGCTGTGGACGGTCGGATCAAAAGCAACCTGAGCAGCTGATAAGTGGGTGCTGACTTTGACTGGCCTCTTGGAAGATACCGATGCAACATGATGCAACGGTAAAAGGATTGTCCGGTAGCTGTGTTTCTTTGCGAGTGAGCTTGCACTGGGTAGATTGAATATCGACCCATGGCAAGAGCCATCACGTGTTTGATCACTACAGCACTTGGATGGCCAGCCTAATGAGTCCGCGGGAATCACAGAATCACGCCCCTTTCATATTGTTTGAACACATGACCAGGTTGAGAGAAGATGACATGAGGAGGGGCACATGGGTAGGCACTTGTGCATACTTGTGCATACTTGTGCATATAACGATTCATTCAAGAACATACATACGGAGAACGATTGGATTGAAAACTGTATCGTTTTTTTGCCGTTCACATTGTTTGGCTTCACACCCAGTTTTTCGCAACACACTGAAACACGACAGCCGCACCAGCAAGTGAATAGAGTTAAAAGAAAACACTATGTTGTTTTTCAGAGAACACACCTTGCGTGGGTTGCAAAGGAACATTTGTAGCATTCATTTGTTTTTTTTCTTGCAAACAATCATAGGGGACATGTCATGTTTGGGTAGCGATGGGCAACACTGAGTCCTGGCAGGTCCTGCGGCGACTTTGCATCCTGATCACAGGCCACCCGAGCGAACGGGGGTGTTTGAAAGTCCTAAAAAAATATACGAACTGATGGGTTTCTCTTTCAACAAACAGCATGCATGATGAAGATGAACGTGGGAATCATTGGAGTAAGTGCAAGAAAAGTTCCGCAACCATGTGGTGATTGCTTTGCCAGGCCATGGTCAAATTCATGTTAGGAGTGCTTAGAAGCATTGCCAGGCCATGTCACAAAAGACATGGTATGAAGTTCGAGCTTTTGCGTTTGGCGTAGGATGGCGTGGTGCTGTTTGTCATAGATCCACCATCCCATGGCCGAGGTCCACCTCCTCGTCCTCCACCGGAGGTGGTCTCTGTGCCAACCTGAGGATTTTGAGTCGATCAGCGAAGGGCAATATGGCCTGAAGGGCCTGAAGACTTGGGGGATTTCGTGTACCTTGTTTGTGATAGTGTATGATCCTGTTATATCCTGTTATTGATTTTGTTCCTTTGGCTTGGCCTCCAAAAATCTATACCTGCGGGTCCTTCGTGCTGGTCTTTCCAGCGGAATGCAAAATATACGGATCGCACATGTTGCCATTGCCGTTGCTGTTGCTGCTGCTGCTGGTGGTGGTGGTGGTAGTGGTGGTGGTCGTCGTCGTCCCTTTCTGCATGGCCTTGTCGCCAAAACATGATCAATGAATTGCAACAGGTGTTGGTTTCTGCTTTCATGGGCAGTTCCAGATCTTGCTGGTACTGCTAGTAACTTTATAGTAACACCCACATCCACAGGTTAATTTACCTTCCTTGGTTCCTGATGCACTGATGAGTTGTTTTTTTGAGATGATATTGATTGCCACAAGATATTGTTTTTTTCATGTTTTTTCTTGCGGTCATAGATGCTGAAGAACATGAAAGATGGAGATATTGTTTGCACATTTATACCCGCTCACTGTGAAGGTATTCAAGGTTCCAACTGAATGCACAGCTGTCCAAAGCATCCTTTGTGGCACTACCAGGTGTCGACATCTGAAACTGTGACCTGGCTGTTTGGGAGGGTTGGGAGCTGTGCCAGTGGGAGCTTGGCACACTGGTCCTTTCAGAGCAGAACTCACTCATGGGGAAGACTAACCCTCTAACGGAACTCCAAGAAAAGATGATAACCAAAGGCAAAGGAGGAAGCACCGCGCTCGTTTCAAGCCGGGCCAATGTTTGTCTTATTGAGTTGATGGCTTTGGGACAACCTCCCCAGAAACCAGGATCATGAGGGTCCTGGAATGCCAAAGCTGTATGAATCAAGAATTGAAGAAATTGCTGAAGCCCCTCAGACTTCGACTTTTCTCTTTTTTTTCGAGAGTAGAACTGCAATTCACTTGGAAAGCGGAAAACGCGGAATGCCGCACTGTTTCTGGGTGATGTCAGGTGACGGTTCAGCACGAGGGATTTCGCCATGACCCGACCAACCAGCGCCTCGGATGCCATAAACGCTTGAAAAAGGTGAGAAACATCCAATTTGGTCACCACAAACATGAAGAATTGAACTAGATGAGAACAAGAGAATCATTTAGAATTTAGATGTCAGGATAAATGATCACCTTCCTTATTTGGTCGATAATGTCATGGGTCATCAAGATAAGACGGAGCGCTACTTCAACTCGGAGCGCATTGGAATTCCAATTCCTACACCACCCTCCGGAGCGCTGCCTACCGATATTTTTGCATGCATTCTCCGGAGAGAATGGAAGATCGTACAGTATTGCATTTGTAGCCTTTGCTGCGAGGAGGTAATGGGACATTGACAAACCGAAAATGAACACCCAAAACGCCTTGAGACTTTGCAGGCTTTGCAGGTTGTTGCAGGTTGTGCAGTGAAGACAGAGTGCAAATCAATGCCATTGAAGCCTGGTTCCACAAAATGGAGATCTGGTGAACAGCCTTCCAATTGCAGTCCAACTGAGGCATTATGAGCATCATCACATTATCCATCACCATCACCATGGTGGTCACCACCACCAGGGGGGTGGCCAATGATAAGCCGAATCAATGACTGGCTCCGAAAGGATCCGAATGGTCAAAACACAACCCGGGTGTTTCGAGCCTGGGTGTGAGTTGAAATCCTTTGTCTTGATGTTATCGGACCCGCCAGACTCCTTGATTGAGGAGATGACTCCAAACCACACTTCCAAGAAGAAAATCACACCCATGAAACCCTACTGGCACCGGGTGGCAGATTGATGTATATAGGCTTTGTATTGTGCAGCTTTTCAAACGCAAGGGTTCTCTCAGGCAAGCGAGAGGGTTCTCTTAGGCAAACATGTGCGATGTAGTTATATTGATATAATTTAAGCATGTGTTTCAAGTTAATGTTCTTTACAGGTGGCTCACATTCTGCTGCTTCGTCTCGTTGTTGTTGACTTTTGAGGAGGCGTATATAGTGCGAGTACGCAAGGAGCTAGAAAGGGCAACCGTTGATAGCCTCATCATGCCTCTACACTGGCAGACATGATGCTGGCACGTGCAAATGTAGGAGATTTGGATCCCCCAACTCACAAAGACGGGCTTGGCCAACATTTGCTCAAGACTCAAAACACAAACTTAGGATCCAGCTAAAATCAAAAATGGCAGATTTGGCTTGAGGCTTAGTGGCTAAGCGCTTCACAGGGCTGCTCAAGTCCAAATATTTTCCAATCCGAACCTCAAAGCTTTGGTCAGCCCTCATCCCCCAAAAGCTCCAAGCTGCAGTCAAAAGAAAAGGAATCGTGTGACTGAGAGAAGCCCCGGCAAGTTTTCCTTCAAGTGCAGTTTCTGACTGCAGGATTCCCACATTCATGGAGATGGACATGAATGGCTAATGGAGTTTAATGGCGATTTCTTGAGAGCCCTACACACCTCCCAAAAGCCAAGAAGTATTCGAATGTGTGGATACACTGCCCAATGACAGTGAAGAAAGTCTTCCTTGGATGCAATAATTCCTTGTTATGATTAACAGAATTGCCGGTCAGAAATTGGACTGAACTAATTTGCATTGATGCAAAATGCTCGTTTGATCTCATTTGCTTCTAGCATCAGATTCCCCAAAGGAGAATCATATTGAATATGCCTGATTGCAGAACTACAATTTCATGCATGCCATGATCATTACAAAATTAAATAGAAACCAATAGAAATATATTCGATTCAAGACATAATATTGATAATCTTTATGTTATTATGTTTGATTGATATATAGAATTTAAACTATATATATAATATATATAATATATGAATATATATATATATATATTACAAATTTTGTTATATATATATAGAATAAATTATATAAATTTTGTTGAATATGATATTAAATAGATTTATATAATTTTTTTAATTAATTTGTTTATGTTTGAAGATATATATATATATTATTAATACATATTTATATTTATATTAAAAATATATATAATATATTGTCGTATATTATATATTAAAATATTGCGTATTTGAAATTATATTGATAAATTGATATAATTTATTTGATTTATATTAAGATATTATTTGGAATATATTAGAATTGGATTCGATAGATATATTAGATATATATTATATAATATTTTATTTTATTTAAAATAAATCTATACTATTTAATTAATATTAATTAAATATATTAAAATTATATTAAAATACATAATATATATATGATAATATATATAGATATTATCACAAATGATGCAAAAGATATATCGATAAGGCAAAATAATAATAAATGAATTGATTGATTAATAAATCGACGAATATTAATATTATTAAGAAGAAGATTATATTAATTTCTCAAATTTAAAATATAAATGAGAATTGGATTTGATTATGTAGACGTATATAAGGCAATTTGTATAGTGGAAATTGATGTTTTGTAGCCGTTTGTTGCAAAGAATCTAATTGTTAGTAACATTTTTTTTTTGATCCATAAATATGCGAGAATTTGTTGTTGCCTTGCCGAAAGCAACAAACCACAAGGTCCCCGGATCGGATGAAATTCGTATTAAAAAACAAAATAAATACCTTAATGAAGAAAACAACCAAATCTTGTTGTTAATGCTGAATGACTGGTGGTTTCTTGAAAGGATCCCTTCGATTTTCCTCAATGCATAGGTAATTTCTATATTTTTTAGGCATTCTAGACAACATTGCTAATTACCAACCCATTTCACTCTTAAATGCTATCTACAAATTTTTCGCATAAATCGTCCGTTGCAGGCTAACCGAAATCATTGACCCTTTTATTTGCAAGACCCAATTCGGTTTTAGAAAGCATCGTTCTTCAATTGATGTCCTCTTTATAGCTAGACGACTTCAAGATATTGGCGAAAGAAATGGGGAGAACGTGGTTGGATTGGGCTAAAATATTCGACCGAATGTCCCACCCACGCATGATGCAAGCCTTGGAACGGTTAAATCTACCCAGCAAATTGAGAAATATTATTGCAAATTTCTATAGTAACTTGTCCTTTCAGCTGAAACACGAATATCTCCAATCGTATGTGAGGACACAAAGTTCAGGCATACGACAGGGATGCCCATTTTCCACCTTTTTATTTGTATTCGTCATGATTGTTCTTTTTCACGATATTGGAATCAAATATTCTAGAGATTTGATTGATAATCAATTCGATCATGTACGTTTTAATGAGGTGTTTTATGCTGATGACTTTTGATTTCCAAAATACGATAGGAATTAATAAATTCCTACACGCCATAGAAGAGAAATCAACATATTATGGGTTGATGCTCAACCACAACAAATGCAATGTTTTAGCAATGAACGGGCACAACATTATCCGCTTCCGAGATGGCTCGCAAATGAAACACGCCGACGAAGTCATCTACCTCGGCGGAATCTTCACAAAACAGGTGAATATTGCGTCCGAAATTTCCAGCAGAATTGCTTCTGCTATGGCGATTTGGAAAATTTTGGATATTTTCTGGAAAGAGGTGCAGTGCAGCTTGAGAAATACAATCCTGATATATAATGCCGTCATTAAATCAAAATTTCTTTATGCTTTAGAGACGTTGGAAATGCCAACTAGTCTTCTTTCTCGCCTGGAAGCGTTTCAATTGAAAGATTTAAGAACATGTTGGGAATGGCTACCACATATATAAACCGTGCCAATACCAACGCAGAAGTCTTGAGAAGAATAAATCTTCATATCTCCAACAACGAATTTGGAAATAAAATAGTGTCCATTCAAGACACTTTGAAGAATCGTTGAATTGCTTCAACTGATAGAATTCTTCGGTACAATAATGAATATCCTATGAGGATGGTAATTTTCAGAAATGATTCGGCCTCTCCGCTCGAAATATTATTCAGACGGGTTGGCAGGCCACGAAAACAATGGACCTACAATATTTTGATTTTGATTTGGAATCAAAGCCGCCAAACCGATGTTGAATTTAATAACTCTCGACAGCAGCTGGTTCAAATCCTCGACGCAACCAATAGAGAACGATTTTAAAAAACCCCTTTACCAGGTTAATACCTGGACTTCGAAACTAAATAGACTTTCAAACTTACACTTTTCCTATGCCATCCAATTCCTGTATTGACGGATATGAGGGACACCTACGGGTATGGCATTTGCTTAGTTGATATTATTTCACATATTCCTTTCACCCCCCATATCTATGGCACGCAAGAAGAAGAAGATAGATGGATAACAAATAACTTGAATATCGGCAAATGGACGATTAATATAACAATGAAATAAACATATTTAGTCTCCAAAGGTATTTTAGAGCCGAGAGCCGAGAAAATTAGTATAATGCATCATTAATAATATTAGAATATTATTAGATATCGGAAACCTTCTGTTTTTGATACAAAAAATCGAAATTCAATAACATAAATTGCAAAATAAACTATTAATCCAAAATAATTTCATCAATATTAGGAAATATAAATATATATTAAATGAAATGACAATTCAAATCCAAATAGACCAAAATTAATTCTAAATATAATGGAGGAAGATCTTATCTCTTCGTATTCCTCAATACCTAATCAGACCACCTAATCCGACAATACATGCAAATGGGTACAGTACCCACTGGGGCCGGGCCGTTGCGGGCCCGTTACCTGTCGGGAACTTGTCGAGAGCCCGTCGGCGCCTTGGGGCATGTTGGACCCGTTGGGCCCGGCGACGGTCCATTATATGCGAATTACCTTATTAATTAAAGGAAATTATTAGATTCGATAAATTACATGTAAACGTTATTTTTGTAGTTTGGAAAGTTCGTTTCCTTAAATATGAGTCTTGGTTGGAAGTTTGCGCGAGAATTTTTTAATTTCAAATTCATATGTGAAATGTAGTCCGGCAAGGGCTGGATTGAATTCACCCAAATCTTCTTGATATGAAATTAATTAAATTCATTTTGAAATCTAAAAGGATCATCTTTTGCAAAATACAAACCTGAACGAAAAATAAATAGATCTGATCTAGGGAGATCTGATTGAATTGATTTTCTTGACGTAATGTTAGTCTCGCCATCATTGCAATTAATTTCTTATTACCTGTCTAATTCTAATCCGATGAGCGCGAAGGTTTCTTCTGTCCGTTTCGTCCTTGTCGACGGTCGATTCTAACGTCTTCCTTTGTGCGTGGTTTCTTTGTAAAATCTTATTGGCAATCTGCATGAGATCGATCAAAGATTGATCGTTGAGGATCATATATTCCATCCGCAAAGAAATCAAATATTATAATGAAAGATAATATAGTAATCTATTTGAAGAAGGAAATATTCCTCTGACAATTATGTCCCAAAAATAGATATCACCATGGTCTAAGTGGTCAGGATCTGGAAATGTGGTGGGGTGATAATATTAATTAGATCCATTATATGGGAAATTTAATGATAAATATTAATGAATCCATGCCGTCGTGCCTCAGGCCAAAAGCACTAATGTGGATTAGGCGAAATCCGCATGTCTTTCGACAATCGGTGATAATCATATCAGAGAACAAATCTGGAATCCATGATGATATAATAAATGGTTGTTATAAATCCTGAAGATATAGTTATAGTCGTGAGAATATCATTTGTTTAGGTCCCTTTGTAGGAGGGGAAGGCAAGGTCTCTGTTGTGGCATTATTCGAGGCAAGTGGCATAGAGATATAATCGGTCAATAGTGTGAGGAGACAAATCGTCCGTTGTAAATGCCCAATCAATCTTGGATCGTTCCTGGGAATATTCAATTTCTGCATGAATAATGATATGCATATATCGTTCCATTCCTACAACAAAAGGGAATTATGCACAATAAATGGAATACAATATATAAGGACGGACCTGTTGGGGGGGGACCTTGCAACATGCAAATCTGATCGGTCTGAGGCAACGAATGCATTGGATGGCAGATTAATATCCAATATTTCAATATCCTGATGATAAGGGTTGTATAGATTTGCAAATAATCATAAAAATTTATCTGATTGGATTGATTAATTTCAATTCTTCTTATAAGAGATATCATAAGAAAATTATCCCAATATCGACCCCAAATAGGGAGATAAAGCAAAATCATCTCAGCCCAGCATCCAGACATGCCATGGGAGACAAGGGGAGATAAGGGGACCAAGGGCGACAAAGCACAATGATTTCATCCCAATATCCAAATATGTCATGGCAGATTGATTGCACACAAATCTCACGGCAATGACGGTTACATAAGCGGTAACGTCCACTGCCGCTTCCAAGATTAAATATATCAATGATATAATTGCTGAATAAATCCTCGAAAGGAATCAATTCATGATATTATTGATTCAAAAAAATATATATAATCCGATCTGGCAATAGTACGACATTGGCAAAATGAATAATAAAACGCCAATTCATTCATCAAGGTTTGGTCTAGCAAAATGCCCAGGATCGGTTTGTGGCCCAAGTGCGCGCGAAAAAATTGGTCGTGAGGCAATCGGTGCAATGGAATGCTTAATCCGATCAAAAAATGGGCAGGACCTTATTTTAATATCATCATGGAATTGATAGAAATCGACAAAATATATCCACAATGGATGCATGTGGGACGTCTATGCCACGCACCCTTCAATGATGTGAAAATATCGTCAAGATTCATATGATATTTCATGATATTGCCTGAGATGGCATTGAAGAGTGCCCATTTGCTTGAAGATTCGATGACATTTTAGGTCAGGTCCTGGACAACGTCGGATAATATGGGATGTTCAGGGGGTGGTGCAATGTCATTGACAGGTGGATTTGGGGTGAATCTCTATATATATATATCAATATCGTCGTTAGATATGGTTTCATTTCTAAGGTTTGTATATCGACAATTAATGATATTAATTTATTTATCATGATAACGTTGCAAAATGTCCCATGGTAATTGTATATGATAAGACAAATCAATGATTTGATTATGATTCGATGATGTATATTTATCATATTGATAAGCACATATGGTCTACAGAGATTCAATTTAATATTGATGGGGATATATCGGATTCATGAGCCCCGTCCCGAGGGTGCGAAAATACCATTGTGTTATTGTTATTCATCGATTGATTGTGTCAAAGTCACAAATACGATGATTGAGGATGATTTCCAAAAAAAGCATTTTGTATACGAACGGCAATATATATTAAGTTAAGAGCAGGAATAGAAAGGCGACATTTTTGGTTGTATTGATCCGAAATCCGAAGGCTTGAAAGATGGTGAGAACATGTTGAAGACAAATGAGAATTTCATGACCGTATTGCAGAATCTTAAAATCCAATATGAATGGTTATCATCTATATAAATCTGCATATGATTACGCAACGATTAATGGAAAGATCTTGCTACCAAATTAACCAATAATAAATATATATATAAAAATTCATAACCAATGAAAAGATGCAGAATATTATTTGATTCCTCTGCAAACAATCACGTGACCAATTGGAATGATACCAACCACGAATCAATAGGATAAATTCAGATTTAAGATGAATCAAATCAAGGGTACGGAGGACTAATCTACGATCGTCAATGTCAAAAATATTTTCTATATCTAAAGAAATTTGAAATTCCTCATTAAGAATAAATATAATGATATCATGATGATACAATTAGAATATAGGCGAAGTGTGCTACAATGCCCAGATATTATCAATAGGCAATCACGGATTCCCCTGCATGGGAGATATGCATATAATGAAATTATCTCTATTTTAGAAATGTAATCTTCATAATCGATTTTATTGAATCCGAACCATTATTTTTTTGATAGGATATTGCAAATAAAGAAATCGAAATAAATATAATTTGGACGGATTCAATTGCATTTAGGAATGAAATGAATCCAATCAACGGTCCATGCAGGAGGTGATTCGATTCGGATCTTCTTCCATGATTGTTGTATGGCAAATATTCATGAATTTTTATTTGATTGGATTGATTAATTGCAAATCTCATCATAATAAGCATCATAAGAAAATTAACCCAACATCGACCCCAAATAGGGAGACAAAGCAAAATCATCTCAACCCAATATCCAGACATGCCATGGGAGACAAGGGAAGATAAGGGGATCAAGGGCGACAAAACAAAATCATGTCATCGCAATATCCAAATATGCCATGGGAGATTGCGTGCGAATCTCACGACAATGACGACCATGCAAGCGGCAATATCCACGACCGCTTCCAAGATTGATATATTAATGATATAATTGCTGAATAGATTATATTTCCATTAAGGCAATATCAGGAGTGGGCCAGCTTCGGGCCGGCACAACTTTCCTAATCATATGTAGAAAGGCGATGCTTTCGGTTGTATTGATCCGAAATCCGAAGGCTTGAAAGATGGTAAGAATATGTTGAAGATAAATGAGAATTTCATGGCCGTATTGCAGAATCTTAAAATCCTATATAAATGGACATTATCTATACAAATGGGAAGATCTTACTACCAAAACAACCAATAACAAAAAATATAAAAAAAATATATATATACGATTTCATAACCAATGAATAGATGTAGAATATTATTTGATGCCTCTGGAAAAAATCACGTAACCAATTGGAATGATACCAACCACGAATCAATAGGATAAATTCAGATTTAAGATGAACCAAATCAAGGGTACGGAGGACTAATCTACGATCGATAACGTCAAAAATATTTTCCATATCTAAGGAAATCTGAAATTCCTCATTAAGAATAAATACAATGATATCACGATGATGCAATTGGAATATAAGTGAAGTGTGCTATAATATCCAGATATTATCAATAGGCAATCGCGGTTTCCCCTGCGTGGGAGATATGCATATAATGGAAATTATCTCTATCTTAGAAGTGCAATCTTCATATCAATTTTGTTGAACTCCAATTATTATCCTATTGATAGGATGTTGCAAATAAAGAGATCGAAGGAATTACAATTTGGACGGATTCAATTGGATTTGGGAATGAAATGAATCTATTCAACAATCCATGCAGGAGGGAGATTCGATTCGGATCTTCCTGCATAATTGTTGTATGACAAACTGAATTGATCAATTCATCCGCAAAGAATTTCCAGATTAATGCAGGAAACCTGTCCGCAATTAATGGCTTCATATCAGGAAGGACATTCAATTTGGCGTGTAAAGCTAATTGGCGACAGATAAGGATCGCCAAATAGATTAATATAACAATTTTCAATGGCAGACAATTCTTATAATGTGGTGAATGATATATTGTAAGGATCAATTAATTAAATCTGTTGAAAGGTTTGTTTCGGATACAATTGCCTGATCCTTTGCTATTAATCACATGTATGATTATTGAGATTAAGATTAACGTCTTCTACAAAAATAGCATTGAATTTGGATCATTCATGAATCCGATTTTATTTATGAATATCTTCCTGCAAACGAAGGATCCGATCCATGCAATAACATACCTCTGATTTGATGAATTGTTTTATTTGCCTGCCTGCCACACCCTGGCCAAGATGGAGTTGATTGAGGGTGAATTGGCGGCAGGGATTTTCCTTTTAGAGAAAATTGTTATCAAGATTGCATATATCTAATTGCATAGATTGCATAATGGCCTTAGGTGTGATCTGAGATCTCTGGATAAATAATTGAATTCAATTCCGGAGGTGAATCTCAAAGATTTGTCAATATGCAATGCAATGAATCTATTTTTTTCGTATATGAAAACGATCATTTCTATAATATTTGAAAGAAAATTTGGTTTGCGAGATGAATGCCATTTGGGGAAATTACAAAATAAAAGATGATGATGAGATCCAAAAATATCGAAATTCTATTCAATATCTTAATCCATAGAGGGTATCAAATCTGAAAAATATAAATCCCATAAATTCCATAAATGAATATAAGAATAATTAGTACAATTAAAATATATAAATAATTTTAATTATAATGAATATAAATAAAATCAAGGCCACGAATGAGGCGACTAAATTCATCATTATCTATTCGTGCAATTAATGCAAAATTCAAGATCCTCAATATTAATATCTTATAAATTATATCGAAGGGACATATGAAAATCTTTCATATCTTCATTTAATTTGTTATTATATAGTTATATTATATTATTATTATCATTGAATATTTTAAATGCAAAATTGAATTTTACGGACCAATTTCGATATATATAAATAATAATAATCAATGAATTACAATAGATTATATTCAAGAAATATATATCTAAAAAAATCTTTCAATATATATCAAAATATATCAATATAATCAAAAGAAATCATCGTAATCAAGATTGAAATGAAAATAAAATACAAAATATTCGAAAAAAATCACTTTCAATTCCAGTGCATAAATTCCTCATAATTAAATATTTCCGATATAATCGAAAATCATTATATATATCAAATCTGAAAAAATAGGCAAAATCTATAAAATATTCTATAATATGATTTAATAAATTCATATCGATATTTAAATATATCGTATTTTGCAAATTCCATATCTCCATAATCAAATATAATTTCAAAATATCAATCATTTATTTATAGATTATTATATATAATCATTTCATCAAAATTATTTAAATAGTAATATATTCAACATAGATATATCAAAATCAATTCTTGCAAATTCAATACTATGTATCATTTCAGCTTCGGCAAAGGTTGATCTGCCCCTTTTGGGTTGCAGCCTGTAAAGGTTGCAATTGAACGTCTCTAGAACATCGGTGCCCAAATCCATTGCGATCGAAAGTTTTCCAAAAGGAGCTAGTTGGCGTCAAAAGCGGCTCCGAATAGGTAATTTAACGATGTGTCTGGGGCCGTTGTGCAGCAAATGGGCAAGGTCCATCTGCGGCTGTGCAGCACGTTAGACGGTGCGAACCTGGTATGTTTTTTCGTCATCATCAGACAAATGGCCATTCATAGGTAGGTTCCTCCCCCTTATGCAAGAGACTTGCAATTACGTAGTAGTTGTGCCAGGTGATTTCGGTTCCATTTGCATAATCAAAGATCGGGATCAATACCTCGCCCGATTCCACTAAATAGATTCACAAAATTTACAGTCCAAATTTGAGAACCTATTGTTTGAATTTAGAGCAATCTATTGGGTTGGAATCATGCCCAAACAAATGGGTCGGATTGATATTATTGGTCGGTCAAAAACTACAAAGATCGCTTTTCGCTAGATGCGGCATCAAAAACAAAGATATTAAGATCATACCTTAGTCCTCAATTATATACAAATAATGCTTTTGCCATCGTCCTAGATTCGATGATGCGAATTAGTCCTCAATTTATGAACCTTCCCCTAATATAAATCCACCTAAATATAAAAAATAACAACAATTCAAGTATCAAATCCATTTTCATTCTCCCACATGGACCAAATAAATCCATTATAAATCAAATATATCCATATTGAAATTTCCAATACGCTAAACAGAAAAAATAATTATCAATATTCCAATATACGAATCATCTATGCAATTTCTAAATAATCGCACAACCTAAATCATTATATTAAAATTCCATCGTTCAATATCTGCCAATTACAAACTATATATATTCATTATCGTATAATTAATACATTAATTCATAAAATTTCGTATTTTCGATTCCTCACATAAAAATATCGAACCTCCACGATATAAAAATCCAATATTAATCAATATTATACCTCCTAAATTGTAATTTTAGAAAAAACTATTTATATATTTTCTATTGTTATATATATTTTATATTAATTCCTTTTCAATCAATATATGGTCGCCGACAGAATTATAGAACAGAATTGAAGAGTATCTGGTGCAGTTAGCAAATTTTCCCTTGAAGGATCGTTTTGTATCATTTGGGGCGGACAAATTTCCTCTGTTCTATATTTTTTTTGGAATAGTTTCTCAAGAATTTGAATATAATTAATCCTCCTATTAAAGGCCTTGTCTCTTTCCTGAGAGTGTGTTTTTGTATATTTTCAAAAGATTGTAATAAATTTCCCTTCCAACAGATTCCTGGACTGTCTAATTTTACTACATATTCATCGAAGATTCTTATTATTGGCCCTTTTCCTTTTGCCCGTGGAGAAAATAATCCTTTGAATTTTGTATATTTGAATCTTCCTTTTATATAATTGTTTTGTTCCTGTTCCCTCCAAATGTGTTTTTGCTCTGTTTATCAAAGGAGGATTCAAGGAAAAGGACTAGGAACGATATATATATATATATAATGAACAATGAGCAGAAAACAATTGAGAGAAAAG
>CAXAMN010005703.1:0-12426 GCA_963970005.1 Durusdinium trenchii
CCCTTACGTGGGCGGGTCAGTCGAAACGCGCAGTGTGTTTGGTGTGCACAGAATGCCAGAACGTACCCACTTGGCCCACAGAAAGGAGCCCTCTGTGTTAATTGCATTGGTCAGGATCCAGGCGCTTTCGTTGACCTTCCACCAGACGCAATCTCATTCCTGCGTCACCATGCGCCAAGGGGCGTGAGACGACTTGCTCCTCCCATGCCAATCATGTCCAGGGTTCACACAACTGACGGTCCTCTCAGCGATGCAGCTATTACGCCTTGTGTTATCTGCCAGGGAGGAGCCAATACGATCGATCATTGGCTATCCTATTGCCCTGTAGTCCACATCGCTTGGGCTGCCTTGCACAAAGCTGACCCGCCTCCTCTCAACTGGCGTCAGACACCTACCAAACATACAGGGATTGCGCTGACGTACTTATTGTTCCATTTCCGCCGGATAATTACTGAATATGGGGGGCTCCGACCTAACATCACATGTGTCAAGGTGAAACCTATCCCAGCACATGCCCTGGACTTGTGGCAACGTACGTACCAGTCGCTCCCAGCTACCCAGCTTGCCTGGTTTAAAGTACCGCCAATGCAGGCTGATCTCCATTGTACTTCCACCTCTTTCATCCGTGTCCAACGCTTCCCGCAAACGCAGCTGGAATCCGCCTTGCTCCCTGACAAGGGTCTCAGCACAACCCAGGCCTTCCTTAAAGGTGAAACGATAGCCACCTTTGCTACTGCAGATGCAAGGTTGCGTTTGCTGCTCACACAATACATCAAGTTGCCATTTCCGTCAGCCACAGCGACCCTACTCCCCTATACATGCCAATGCGGATCAACTCACCTTAAGCTTTGTGCCTCGGTCGATGTCCCGGAGAATGCGGTGCTACTAATAGGGGAAGCAACCCAGTGGAGAGGATGTCTTGTTCAGTTTGACGGTTCTGCGCATAAGAAAACGAGAACAGGGGGAGCAGGAGTCAGCCTTCTACAAGTTACCCAAGACTCTACGACGCTTGTCCGGTGGAAGTCAATACCCTTGCTTGATTGCCCAGATAATGTTATTGCAGAGGCACAGGCCTGCCTGCATGCAGTGCAATTAGCCACTGACTTCCACCATGAATGCCTCAACAAAGGAATTGCGCAGGATGGCGTTGTCCTTCAGGGCGACATCCTACCCCTTCTCAATTACTTACAGGGTCGTGGCCGGACTCGCAGTCGTCAAAATTTTGGAAGAGTGCCAGCTGCTGCTTGCGAGAGCTCCGTTCATTTTCCGGCTAGTATACCTGCCACGAGAATGTAACAAACTCGCTGACCATTTCGCGGGCTCTGCTAGTGCGGTCGCAAGACGAGCTGCCGACTCCCCGCTGCATGCTGCCAGCCATCGAGCACCTCCTCCTTATCACCTCGCACAAAAGCTTGGCTGCATTGTTGATCATGGGGCTCTACATACATCTCCGGCTTTTGTGCTGATTGAATGCCCAGCCCCAGCTCCGCCGCAACTTTCCAGATAACTACAAAGTGCAGCCCACAGTCGACAATATGTACAAGATTATCTTGCTACTGCAGGGAACCAACAACGATCCCTCACCGTAGGGTACAAGACTTCTTCTGCTGATGGGAAAGGCCGTTTCTATGCTGTCGGTGCTGCTGCGCAACGGCTACCTCGCAAAGTAAGGTTGTTACTCTTTGGAGAAGACCACTATGAAATAGATATCAGTGGTGCGCATTATGAACTCACTCGGAGATGCTGTGTCACCTCGGGCGTCCATTTTACCTTGCCCCCTGTGCAAGCTGCTCGAGACTGGCTTCACGAGCAACTCGTCGTGTCAGTCACAGATGAAGCTTCTGCCATACACGTTGCATTGGTAAAAACGTGGCCATTGGTCATCGTAAATAGTGGCACACCCCAAGAAGCTGTTTCTTATCTCCAGCGCCAACTTCCGCACCTTGGTAACCAGCAACTTGTACAAGCAACGCGCTTCGCGTATGAACTACATGCGGCCAGCCGTTTTGTCATGGATAACCCACCCTCCTGGGGCATAGTCAGAACCAGCGAACGAACCCGGGCGGACCCTTTCCGCTTTTTTGAACAGCTCGAACAGCAGTTAACGTGGGCGGCTTACAGTTTCTTGCAACCACTCCTTGGGTTCCGCTCGGTCATCTGGTTACATGATGGATTTTGGGTCAGCCCCGGCCCTACGGAAGCACACCTGATCTCGCTCCATCGCTTCCTGTGCCAACGATATTGTTTCTCACTAGATGACCCGCCGCTCTTTAGGAGCGAATCACTACGTGCCAAACGAAATGAGCTTCTGGCAGAGCTTAATGGCGACAATACTCTCTCTTCGGGTGTTTTTGGTGGATTTGTTGGGACGGTAAATCTGCCCCCCTACCCTGTTGTAAGACGAAAGCGCACGTATCAAGGAGCTAGCAACCAAGATCAAGTTTCTCTCGAAGAGCGGCTAGCCAAGAGGGCGAGGGTTGCCTCAGGTGCTAAGAAGCGCCGCCTGACATAAGCAAATGCGGGTAGTCCAGTATGGACAGTGCTGTGTCCGTGCAACATGATTTACCAATCTTGGGATGATCGTTCCACACATATGCATTCAGTTCTAAGGCTGTTTCCTGGCTCACTTTTAGCCCAGGCCGAAAGGGCTAATGTTTTCCTTGTGATTACTATGTGGCATATCTTCTGACATTCTATCTGGTATATCTTCTGCACTATATGGCATATCTTCTGACATTCTATCTGGTATATCTTCTGCACTATATGGCATATCTTCTGACATTCTATCTGGCATATCTTCTGACTCTGACTCTGGTGAGGGAACAGTAAGGCGAGCAACGCGTGACCTTACTACAGAAACATGATGCCAATTGATTCTGACAATTTGAGTAACTCAGAAGTTTCACCATACAGACTAGAATGCAACTTTGTGATGTCCATAATAAATCCCGCGTTTGTCATGCACATGCCACTGTCTAACCAAGCAGGCCGCTGACTTCATTTTTTTCTTACCGTTGCTGCTTCAGCGCCGCCCGTCAGCTCTTCCTCACCTTCTTGCTTTCAGGCTCCTTCTTTGAATCCTCACCACCAAAAAACATCAAAGATTGAAGGGCTCCCCCTGCCAACCATCTAGATACACTACTAGATACTAGAATCCCTAAGATGGCGCCAACAAACACAAAAGGAGCAAATCAAAAAGCAGACAGAAACGTAGAAGAACCAGAGCAACCAACTCACAAAGTTTGACAGCAAGGAACGCTTGGGCATGGCCGCTGCCGATGTGAAGATGAAGAGGAAGTGGAAGCAGCAGTTTGTAGTAGCTCCGCCTCGACCACCTGGAATGGAAAAGAAGAATCAAATCCCTCAAACAAATTGCATAATAACAACAATTTTTTAAAGCTTAGCATGAATCAAACCTGCCTTCCTCGCTGCCCTCTCATCCTCAAGAGCATATTTGGCTTGCCACGCCAAGTTCAGCAGTGTCACATTGTCTTCTTTCCGGTTCAACACCTCACTCTTCAGCTGCTCATTCTCTGATTTCTGGTGCGCTACGTGTTTCTTCAGCTGCTCATTCTGCACCGCCAAAACAACTGTTGTAGCCTTTTCCCGCTGAAGCTCCTCCTGTGTTGCTACTAGCGCAGCGTGATCTTCTTCAGCCTTGTTCTTCTCTTTCTCAAGCTGCTCACGACGTCGTCTGGCTTTGCGATTTAAATCGCTCAGAGTTTGATTTTTTCCCATCCGGGCAAACTAGCAGAGCAGGATACATATAGTTTCGGTACTACTTGCTGCAGCCAAGTTGGCGGTAAGGACACAAAAGAAAATTACATGTGGTTTCCCTGGAGAACCGTTTTTTTCCAAGACATGCCTTTATTGTTTTTCCGATTGTCCCACGCATTCTTCGCTTTCATGAACTGTGCTCTGATGGTCAGGAACTGCCGCACTAAGGAAAACTAAGGATTCGACACGCTAAGGGCCGGACGAAGGATCCCAAGCGCACTACGGATTTGACTAAGGGCCGCACTAAGGATTTCTAAGGTTTCGTGAACGACGATCTCAAGGCGCGAAAAAAAAACATTTAGGCCCCGCTGCGAAGCGGATTAGCCCTGAGAAGGGCATTCCTTTTAAAAGGGACCTGACATTTTTTTGCCGGACTCTCTGTGGACTGCATGACCACAAGATTTGGAGAAACCAAATCTTGGCTTTAAGTTGAACTTCATATAAGTTAAACTTACCCACCGAAACTTGGCCAACACCAAGTTTTGGAGGGCAAGTTCAACTTGTATGAAGTTGAACTTAACGGCACCAAAACTTGGAACCCAAGTTTTGGAGTATAAGTTGAACTTACCCACCAAAACTTGGCACCACCAAGTTTTGGAAGGAAAGGTCAACTTATATATATATATATATTGAACTTACCCACTAAAACTTGGAACCCAAGTTTTGGAAGGAAAGTTCAACTTTTATATATTGAACTCACCCACCAAAAAACTTAGAACCCAAGTTTTGGAATGAAAGTTGAACTTACCCACCAAAACTTGGCACCACCAAGTTTTGGAAGGAAAACTCAACCCCAATAAAGTTGAATTTACCCACAGAAACTAATTTGGCATCGCCAAGATTTGGAGGGAAAGGTCACTCAGCACGATAACTTGGATTATCCAAGTTTTGGGATTGCTTGGGGGGAGGAGCTCGGCGCTTAGCTCACCACATTGAACTGAGTTTCCGTTCAGAGCATGGTCTTTTTAAGGTGCAATTCCTTGGTTCGGCCAACCAAAGAAAACTCATGAAAGATGATTAAGGTGGCTTGTTTTCACTCTCAGGCTCACTTATTCTCATGTCGACTAACGCTCTCATCTGATTCATCCTCACTTCACTCAACCTGATTTGCCTGCACTCAGGTTCGCTGTCATTCTTGTTCAGTTGCATTCAGATTTATGCTCATTCTTGAAAATTCACGCCCTCAGTAGGTAGTGCACACTTATTTGTATATAAATCTCTTTTGCTGAACAGTTGAACCAGAAAAGCTACAGCGGCCTGATTGGAACAATTGTTGTTTCCGAATTTGTTGTCAGAAACTTTTGGTGACTTCGGGCCCCAGGCGCTGGATCAACGGTGGTGGCATCGTGATGGTGGCCGCAGGACCTTGGGGCCAAACTCCAAAAAAAGGTGACAAGGTTGTGTGAATAGCTTGAACTCATAACAATCTTGAACTTGTCAGCTTGCAGACTTGCATGGTATGCATTGAAGTTGATTGTACAATCTTGAACTTGTCAGCTTGCATGGTATGCATTGATTGTGTCACCGTCGGCAATTTCAGGGATGGGGCGGTTGAATGACATCATGAGCAACAACAACCGGTCAGCGCGGGATATATCCCACAAGGTTTTCTACAAGTACCTAGCAGTACACCAAAAGTAGACTCATCCACTTGAAAAGGTGCTTAACACATCACTGGCGATCAATGTGTACAACATTCAACAAGAACATTGTGCCCAAAATTTGGCCCCTCCAAGGTTTGGAACTCCACTAAGAGATGGAACCCAAAACTTGGCCCCTCCAAGGTTTGGAACTCCACAAAGACATGGGACCCAAAACTTGGTCCTCCCAAGTTTTGCCATCCAAAGCTTGGCAACAATGGATTCACCCAAATTTTGGTGGTCACGCATCCTCTTTGAAGCCACGCGGCCATGGATCACCAAAGAGCGCCTCCTGGCTTTGTGAAGAAGAGCCAGTACCACAAGAAGCGGGAAACTTATCAGCATTATTTCAGTGCTGAGCACTGCCCTTGGAGAGAGTATCATGGTAAAACGGCAAGCAGAACCCTCCGTCACAGTTGGCCCTGAGGGTGTCACCCTCACGCCCTTTGCAAATGAAATCTGCCTGCAAGAGGACCTAGAGGTCAGCCTCGTAAGCCTCCCAGTCACAGTAAACGATATTCGTTTCCCGATGTGTCTGGTCGCAGCTAGTGTTGGGCGGCATAAGGCCGTGCGCCCGCGCACAGATGGCGTACCGGTGTGGCCACTCCATGAGGTTCCGAGTGCGATGATGCAATGTAGTGTTGAGATGCCCAGTGGCCATACGCTGTTTCCCTTTGCCGACTCACCGCATATCACACAAGAAGGGTTTATCATTCATGGATCAAACCCAGAAACTAGGGCCAAAATATATCGCCTGTTATTACATCGTGAGATCATAAGCAACCCGAGAGAAGCAGCCCGAGAGGTACTTGACCACCTTCAACGGATCTGGGAAGACGATGCGCCTGTACAGATTTTCCCCTTCAGAGCACTCCAGCATCTTGAACATTGGCCTATCTCGCCCCCTGCCAAGCGTAGGGCCGCGTTGTGGCTCACTCCACAACCAGAAGGGCCCCTCATGCCGCGTGCTGTGCCTCATTTTGAAATTTTTCAGCGGCCCCCGCAGGGACGGGCAGGAATCTACGCAGCGCACGTCAGCCCTGCTGACATGGGAGAACTTCCCCTATCCGCAACCTTCCCAGTTGACTGTTTGGAGTATGAGACACCATTCTTGTGTCTTGCGAAGGAAGCTACAAGGCGCCTGCCATTCATCAAAAAGGCGGCAAGTACCCTTTGTGATCTGATCCGCGAGTGCCCGCTTCTTGTGGATGGGAGTGTCCAAAGGCAAGCGTATCGGGTGGTTCATGATATTCTTCAAGAAATGCACGAATTAGAGGAGGCATTGGGCCAGCTACAAGCCAACAGCGATCGGTAAACATGCTTCTCCCTCTGGTGAGGCACACTCACGTACTACAGCGAATCATACAACAATGCATGCCATGACATGTCAATAGCCCCATCGTTCTGCTGCTGGCAGGTGCGGTGGCCGGTTGTGGTACACACAAGGTGGCTGTCCCTTCCACTGCTGCTACCCGCCCTGCAAGCTTCAGGTAGCTGCTCTGCGCAGTACTTTGGCTCGAACAGGAAGATCAAACGGGGACGGCCCGCGCCACCGAGCCAAACACATGGCCTTGCCTGTTCTCTGTGGCCCCAATCGTTGTGCGCTGGTGTATAGCCAGGATAGGCAACCCCTCATCGAGCTGTCGTTACGAGTGAACCTCCCGGTTGTTGAGTTATTGCGTGCCCTCAGTCAAGTGGCACCCAGAACAGCGGAGCCGGCTCCGCCCCGATCCTCCTTGGCTCAGCCACGAGGCAACGCAAACTATGGTAGTGGCCCCCAAGATGCCACTGTAAGGAAGCAAGAAAGGCCCTCACCGTCTGCCTGGGCCGAATGGTATCCCAATAGCGATTGGCAACCTGCCCCTGAGCAGCATAGCAGTAGGGCAAGACACTCGTGGGAAACATGCCCCCCTGCTCCCTCCACAAAATGGGACCAACCACAAATTAGCGCAGAGCAGCAAGAAGAACAGAAGCAGCTCTTGTGGGTGCTTACTGACAAAACAAGTCAGCATAGGACTGATGTCACAGCCCCACAGTCTGGTGCACATACGCAGAGGAAGCAGGCATCTACAACCTGCAGCCCGCCACGCCCCAGGCACCGCCCGAAATGCCCTGCTGCCGTGAGCAAGGCGCCTGCCGCGCAGAGCAAACAACCGCCGCAGACAGCCAGTGGCGAGAAGGCAGAGGATAATGCAGAACATGATCCTCCGGCGCGACCAGGAGCGCACCCCAAGAAGTGTCCGGTTCAGTAGTATGCTATCTCTTCCTATCCATGGCTGTAGTGTTTCACACGAGCGCTGCCATAGCCTTTTGCTTGATTATCTGGGTCAACCAGTAATGACAAGCAACGGACGACACTATGTTTCCCTGCGGTGCATGCTGATAGCTTTGGCTCAACAGTCAGGGTCCACCGGCGCGGATCTTCCTGCCCGTTGTGTCGGCACACATGTCGAACCTGCCGCCGTGGTCCCCTCATCAGTTGAGGGAACCAGTTCAACTGCATCAAAACGGGGTGATCGATGTCTCACAGTTTGTCCGATTTGAGATGCACTTTAAGGACATCGATTATGGGGTCCTTGATGTGACTGTTACCTTCCACAGCGAGGGGCAACTAGTTCATCTATATTTGTTGCACTATTTCGCGCTCACAGAACGCCATGACAAGAACAACTGTCTATACGATGGCTGGCGTGACATGTTTGACTTCCCCCCTGCGCTGCAAAAATTGGTAGTGACCCATCAAGGGCGCACAATCCAACTTTTCCAACAGCAATGCATAGCCATTAATGATAATGGTATCAGTGTCTATGGTCCAAACAAGGCACTTCGGAGAAGGCTCATTCATCACGTAGTCTATCATGAAAGGCCGCTCTTTGAGGCTTGGCAAACGCTTGCTCCAAGCCTTTCCAGAGAACCAATCGGTCACCCACAAACCACCTGGCAGTGGGCTCGCCCAGAAGGAATCAATCCAAGGCAAACCAATCGATGGGTCCTTAGGGATCAGGCTAGACTTGCGTTTGGCCATCCGCCTGTAGCTGCTGGATCCCAAGATCTGGGGCAAGGATATCCAACACCCTGTACAACATCGGCTCGCAGGCAAGTAACTAGGGAGCACCATCAAGTAGACACGGCCATGTTTCAGCGTGTGCAGGGTATGATCGCGTCCTTACAAGCGCTTGAGCCTCTACTACGTCAGGTCCCGGCAGGCGTTCAAGCGCAAATGGTCGAACCTGCTAGCGATTTGCACGCTGACCTCAATGGCCTGCTGTTTACCGCTTTCCTCTTTGCCAATATACACCCTAATGCTGATGACTATGATGTTGGATAAACGCAAAAGGCATAGCGTCACCTTGTTCTGGAATGGCTTTAGCTGAGTTTATGCCTTTTGGCTGTTTCAGTGAGCTTCTCAATACGGCTGGCGGCAAGCATAGCCTCCCCGGGCAAGACGCAACACCGTTTTCTCTACCTTTTTTGCATTTCCTAGTTAGGGTGTCCTGACAGGAGCACTTGTTCTCCTTTTCAGCCCTTGCCCTTCAGTAGGGGTGTTCTGCTTGTCCTATTGAAAACGGTCTCAGTATCGGCAACTACAGCCCCAGAGTAGTTTTGTCTGGCCCCAAAGCCTTTTTGTTGGATTCCTCATGTCTGCATAATAAAGGCTTCTAGGAGAGCCTGTTCATGGTTTCCGCAAAAAGATTATGGATCCCACTGTGAGTGTACCGCAGCTCCTTTGGCTTACAGTCCGCCTGACTCTCGTGGAGCCCTTGCATGTTTGTGCATATAATTGCAATAAACGTGCAGTCCACCCAAGTGGAGGGCACCTAAAGGCACACGCTGTCTACTGTCCCTGTCAGTCTGTACTGTGTCCGAGCCACGGCTGGTACCCAATCCAAATTGGGGGCTTGCCATTCGCGCCTTGCCTGTCACAATTACTAGCAGTAGTCGGCCGTTAGAGCATGCAGCTGAGCACCATGCCTCGTGATCCCTGGGAGGTTAGTAGTGAGGAAGGTTTTGACCTCGCTGATTGTTTCGAAGATCAGGTAGTGCCTCCTACACCTTACATCCAAGCCAGTCCTGGCTGGATTACAAAGACTAAGGCTCGCATGTTCGTCCATGGCTGTCAGTCCGGAACATGAGGTGCGTGCGCATGCCTACCAATCCCTTCGTGCGCCCGACACAGTCCAGCCACATGTGGGTTTGGACCGTTCGCTAGGGCAAGTCCGGATAGATGACGTTTGTTCGCTTTCGGGATGAGGGGTATGCAACTGCCGAGCAAACGGGTCAAGGACCCAACTACCCTGCCATCATCCAGTGCCTCCTTCAATTCCAGACCCGCATCTGGGGAAAGGACATGATCTACCTGATAGTGGACAATAGGGACCCAGGGGATGTTCCACACTGGCCTGCTTTTGAAAAGTGGTGGCTCTCGCGCTGCCGTTTGGTCGGGCCACACCATGAACACACGGACGTTTTGTGGATTACGGCCAACCTGGCCAATGGACTTCGGGGTGTCCCCTACTACTGGGCAGGGGTTTTTGTCCTGGAGGTAGCCAGATTTATGTACCCTCAACAGCACTTTGGCTTAGTCGATAATGATTGTGTTCCCGTCACGCTTTTCGAGGTGCCTGACTTGGTTGCATTGGCCACCAACCAGTTGCAGTGGAGTGACCTTGTTGGCCGTGCGCCTGAGGATCCGAGGCACACCGAAAAAGCCGGTCTTTTGTTGGTGACAGAGGCGCACCTTGAGTACAATGCAGGACTAGTCATTTCGATCGGCAGCCGCGGTGGCCCGAGTCCGATCACCAGTCACTCCAATGCTGAAGTGCTAGCAGAGGAACTGGCTGACTACCGCTTACAGCTCCTTGCCATGGCACGTCCCCCAGTTAGTCCTACTGACTGCTCGCAAGGAGCAACCATGTTTACCCCGCTGGTCGGAGTGCCCATGGAAAACTCCCTGGACCTAGTCATCGTATGGGCCATGTATGGTAGTTTCATGTGCAAAACTTTCTGGCCAATACCCAATACAGGTCCCTCATCACCTGCTGGTCTCGAAGCAAGTTTGCCAATTCGCTGGCCCAAGAAGGCCCACCCGGGAGCCCTATCCGAGGCTGGGCAAGAGCGCACACCGTGGCTCACCAGGTGGGCGCGAGCCACCTTTGAGCAAGGGTGTCTCTCCGTATTGCCGCACTTGGAAGGATCATGCAAAGCATTGTCCCTGCCTGGTGAACACTTATTCCAGGCCAGTCGCATTCTTCCCAATCGCGTGCAAGTCTTTTTCCTTTGATCCCGGGCCTGGTTTTGCAACCAGGGTCTGGAAAGTGTGGTGGTCTTTTGAGGCCCAATGCCTCTTGGAGCACTGGGAAGTCAGGGTGCAAATGTCATGGCAGGGTGCCGCTGTATGTCGTGTGTGTTGAGCATGTCAATGTTCCAATGCCTCTTGGAGCACTTACAAGTCAGGGTGTGATTGTCATGGCAGGGAGCCGCTGTGTGTGTGTGTGTGCTCAGCGTGTCTAATGAGTCTAATATAGTCTAATGCCTTTTGGAGCACTCAAGGGCGAGGATGTAATTGTCGTTAGGTCAAATAAGAATCAAACCTTTCAGCGTCAGTCGGTTTGTTTGTGGTGCATAATATACCACACAAAATAATATCCACACAAAATTCAGGTTTTGGGATATTATACACATCAGACGACAAACGTGGTGCAGCTGAATGTTGAAGTTGTGCAGTTGTCACGCGCGCGGGGGCTGATCAACTTGAAACGCCGTTTGAAAGCGCACTGTTTTTGAAGTGAGCACCTTTTGTTTGCGAGTTTGTCGCTTTGCAGCAGTCTTTCGGAGCCGAAAAAGGGAAGTGGGGCGCCTTGCAACATCCCATGGCGTTTCGATTGCTCCCGGGCGTGTCAATGCTAACCGAGTAACTCAACTTCAATTGTCAGTCAGTCTGTGCTTACACTGGACACTAAATTTCACCAGGATTCAGTGCGCTTGTCACTGGTTCTTTATTTTTGACATGAGTCAGCCACTCTACTAAGTGACTCCGTGGAGCCGCAGATGACCACAAAGACTGGCAAACAGAAAGCTCCCAAGGCTAGCCAGTAGCCAACTGATTTTTTGTTCCTGTATCGCCGAAGATATGTGTACTTATTTTAGATAGCAGTTGCCCTTGTCAGGTGTTTCAGCTTGATCATCAATCTCTCCCCAAATATGGGATTGTCGAGCCTGCAGCTTCCCATCAGCCGCCGGTGATCCAGAGCTTTGATCCCGCTTTCGGCAGACGTAAGCCAGAAGTAGGTCCACTCAACATGAGACTAGTGTTTTGACGGCAAGACAGTGGTTTTGGTCTGTTTCAAGGAGTGCACTTCAACAAATGTTTCTTGTTGATTGAAAGGTGCCAGAGAACAAGGGTCAGAAGGAGAAATGTGTCGGGAAAGACTCCCGGGTGCTCAAGATCATTGCGAGACCCATCACGCTGGATACCTTCGGTTGCATCCGCTGGGGCCCAGGTTGCAAGTGTTGTTTGATTTTAGCGGTCAACTCTGGTTGTAGAGGACTACTGCAAAGTTCAACCAAATTTATTCACACAATGCGGCAAACCTGGCTCAGGTTGCTTCAGTGCTACATTTACTGCGTGCACCACTCACCTTAGTGAGAGGAACAAACAGGCCAGTTGATCTCTAGTTGGCAAAGTTCTTTATTTGCAGGGTCATCAGGGTCATCCACAAAATAAACCATTCTTTGGCCGTGCCAGGATTTAGCATCGCAAGTATACTATTGGGATTGCTATAAAAAGCAGACCAAATTGAAGAACAAGGAGAGGGGCAGATTCATCTGCCCTGAAGTTGCCGAGTATTTGGCAGGCATGGAATTGACTTGACAGTTTTATTACCTATGTTTGTCATGTCGTGCATGGTTCGCGTGTCCTTCAGGTTTACCCTCAGGATGGACTGTTCCTTGCACGGGGTCGGTCCATGAGAAGCAGTCCAACACACTCTTCCCAAATCACGGCAAGGCG
>CAXAMN010005703.1:12436-49872 GCA_963970005.1 Durusdinium trenchii
TGTTTACCCGGCCTTGTCTGAGAAGGTTTTGTGGACAATCGCTTTTTGCGATTGGCAGTTTAATTAGACCCAATTAGAAGCCATTGAAATTTGACTTACTTTGGCGTTGGGCGGCGTCTCAACTTGTGGCTGGTGGCAAGCACCGTGCTCCTGGCCTGTTTTCTACTGGGGCTCCAGTTTGCGTTCAAATTGTCAGTCATCCCTTGTGTGTCGCCCGCTTATAGGATTTGGATCAAGCTCAGCCTGCCGTCTGGCTCTTCCGCTCGCCGCATGGGTTCTCGAATTCCCTTAACCCCAGTGGCCGGCTGGATGTCACAAGTGTACACAAACAGCACTTACGTAGATACTGGTCACAGTGGCTTCGCTTGGGAAGATGATTCCATTGTCGAATCTCAGGACTAACGCTGTGTTCAGTGTGAAGTCAGGCTCAAACAACTAACGGCGGTAAAATAGGAAATCAGCCATCAGCCGCAGGAACCCATTGAGCAGACAGGCGACATCTCCAAACATGACGTGACCTCTTCTGTGGTCAGGGCCCAAGGTTTGTGTGCTAGAAACTAAGGCAAATAGCACCGCCTCCACACTAATTAACAATTTGCGGTATGAGATGGAAGACTAGACCTTCTACCGTAAATTCACTTGGGGGTCAGCGACTGAAGGATGGTCGAGACCGAGCTGATCCAGAGTATGATGCTGGCGGCGACTGGGAAATCTGCTCTGACCATTCCCCTACTCAGGCATGGCGGGAATTGATGTTTCAGGTTCTTTCTTCGGACATGGCTTCTGCAAGACCCCTTCCGTTTCCCTCTTCAATTCGGACAGTGGACAGGACTTGGCCACGGCCCCTCCACCAGAAACCGGACGCAATCGTCCTGTGTGTGCCCCATCCTCAGCTTGTTTCCCAAGTTCACTAAACTAACGTTTGGCTGGCTGATGTTCAGGAATTACCAGGAGTCACATCAACAAGGAAAAGAGCTTTCACGGGTGGAGGCGTGGTAGCTTGAATTAGACGAGAAATAATATTGAACCTTGCGTGTCAATGTCCGCCGCCGTGCCTTTCTTCCTTTGGCCAGGTGTGGAGAGCCACCCCAAAATGCTTCGGCGGCTGAAGAGTAGCCAGGACTTAGCGCCGTGACGTGTGATTTGAGTTGCAACCGTAGTAATTAACCCACGGTGGTTCATAGCTGCCTGGACATTGCGATAATTTTGTTCATTTGGCTTTAAGTGCCTTTCCTCCGCGCAGAGCTCACCCAGTAAAGTATGCAAAAAGTTTTGTTACAGCCGCGAGCCTTTCAAGACCCTTCAAGGTATGCTTCAGGCCCACTCGAGATGTTGGACAGACTTACTTAGCTTTGATCCCTGAACATTTCCTTCAGTCTCTCAGCATATTGCGCTTGTCGGAGTTCAAGGTGAATATAATCGCGCGACATCCAAAGCTGTTTTTTGCTTTGTCGGGTCAAGCTGGACAACCAACAAAACATTGAATTTTATCAATGACTTTTGTCACACTTAGCAGTTGGTACTATACTGTCACACTTGGTGGTTCATGTTTTGTATATATACAAAGGTATGTAATAAAGGTATATATTATATTATCTATTAGTATTATCCCTGCCTACTGCTGCTGGGCGATGATCGATGCCTGCGCTTTCGGCTGTAGAGTTTTTGTCGGATGATGAGGGCTTTGCAGATGGCAGTGCTGTGGAAGTCCCGGGGTCTGATGTTGGAGCCCAGATTGTGCCAAGATCAGACGATGATGCCTGCCTGGCTGCACCTGTCACTGAATTGAGTGATGATGATCGGGCTCAGGCTGTGGGCAGCGCTGGCCGTGACAGACATTTGAAGCGGGCAAGGGAAATGATCCTAGCCCCGCAACACCGCTCGACTGTTGCCAAGATACTTCAAAGCCGCTGTCAGTGCTCACAACTCCGCAGGAAGGATCGTGAGAGTTGTTTTTGGCAATTTCACCGTGGTTGGCATGGTTTGGACGCAGTCTTGCAACTTCGGAAAGAGTTTCGCTCTTTGCACAAGACCGATGCTGACCGCAAGGCCTTTTGCTGCAGTAGTTCATGGTTTCAGCGCGTTGTTGAATGTTTGCTTGGCAACTAACAAATATCATGAACCAGTGTTTATGGTTTCAGGGTGATAATAAGCGGCCAATCGGGACTCGTTAACTAATTTCATGTTGACCAAATTGGGCAGGTTTACGATATGCTGTCTTCGTCAACCCGCCCCGGGCGCTTTAGTCTCCTGGGGCAGATCGTTTGTGGTCATGCCTTTCGGAGGTTACTGGGGATTGGGCGAGGGCGCTTCGACAAGGTCTTGAGAGCTATTCGCGCCCAGACAGGGCCTCCAGTGGACCTGCGCTTTGTCACAGGCTCCCACGCAAAGGCCCCAAGCGACAACCGTGTTATCATCCACGAGTATTTGCAAGAGTTGTACGACACCATCAGCGAACCTATGCCAGAGGCCCAAGAGACGGGTTCGAAACAGATTATGCGGTTTCGCCGTCGCCGCGGCAAGAAGCCCCGGATCGCGAGTCGTCAAAGCAAGCTGAAGAAGGAGGAGAAGCAGCTGTTGCGGCTCTTGCCCCCAGGTACCTTCACCGAGTACCTTGAGTTGTTGAGAAGTCGCTATCCTTCTAGGAAGCTGTCGTTGAAGCTCTTTTCCAGTGTTCCTTGACGCTGAGCTGAGTGGTTGTTGTTTTGAGTTTTGCGTGTTGTTGTCAGGACTTTGTGACTTGTTGGGTGGCAGAAGTTTGCTTCCAGGTTTGGACTAGTTCCTTCTTGCACAAGTTGGCCATTCGTCCACGGTCGCAGCACCAACAATGCGGGTTGTGCGTGCGACACAAGGCACTGATCAAGCGCTTGGCCAATGACACTCACAGCAGAACTGCTCAAATGCATGAGTACAGTCGCCATTTAAAGCGACAATACGCTGATCGCGTCGAATATTGGACAGTCCGTACTCAATCCCGCCTCCGGCAGCCCATCTCGACAGGCAACACCATCATCTCTCTGATCATCGACGGCTTAGACCATTCTAAGCTGCGATTCCCTCGCGCAGAGCTTGTCATGTCATCAAAAGAAGTTTCAAGCTTTATAAGGCCAAATTTGGATCTACAGGCATGTCTGGCCCACGGCTATGGCATCTTTTGCTATTTGACATGGCCTACAGTTCACAAGGACTCGAACGCTACCGCAGACATGCTGTCAAACGTGATGCACCAAATATGTCAGCGTGAACAGAGTGATGGCTCCTCGTTTGATTGCCGGTGCACCGAGCTGCACCTGCAATCAGACAACACGACACGAGAGACGAAGAATAACACGACCCTCAGGCTGTTATCAAGCTGGGTCGGAGGATCTCTCCTCAAACGGGCCGTTTTTAGCAATTTGATGACTGGACACTCTCATGAAGACATAGATCAGTGGTTCAGTGTGTGCAGCTCTTGGATCCAGGATGAGAAACTGTTGGAGCAGCCTTCTGATTTCAAGATCTCTCTCGAGAGGTTGCTTTCAAACCCGCAAGTCCGAGAGCATGAGCCAATCAGACGAGTAGAGCTACTCACTTCCGTCCGAGATTGGAGACTTGGGTTGATGCTCTTGCTCATTTCCCCTCAGCTTTAAGTTTTTCCACCAGCTAATTGGTCAGAGGCCCCTCATTCTGTCCTCGCTGTGGTTTTCTCTCACCTTGAGGAAAACCTATCTCAATGTGACCACCTGCGGAGTACACTTGAAGGGTATTGGCGGTGCCGGAGCACCTCATGTCTTCGCTCTAGACAAGAGGAAGGACTTGCCAGGCAGATTCAGACCCATTTCAATCCGCAAGTTTAAGGTAAGACATCTTGTTAATGGTTGTTTTGTGTTGGTGGGTGTTTAATGGTTTTTGTTGGTTGGTTGCGTTTGATGTTCAAGTCCCCTTTGGCAGGTTTGGAGCCAACTAGGAGCAGTGTGCGCTTTTGGACGCGTAAGGGTGTCTCGGTTGGTCACGGCAACGATGTGCTTCTCAGGAACTTGTGACCAAAAGGGATAACGTTTATCAAGGGAGCATGTGAGAGCTTGGCAAGAAGTTAAATGTTTCCACGATGTTTGTTTGCCCCGTATCACTGCGCCCGTCCAGGACAAAGCAATTTATGAGCGACCGTGAGTTCGGCCCACCTTTGCTGTATCTCCCGTATGAATTGGTTCAGAAAATGATGGCTCGTGTCGCCCCTGAAGGTGCGGAGGTAGCATGAGGTGCCATTGAGGCAACACTCAGTACCACCGTTTTCTTTCCTAAATAGTGTTGTATTTGAACCCTGCAGTTCTGGCCGACAAACGTCCCCTGGATCCAAAAGCTGCAGAGAACTGGGCAAAGTACGCAGCATTGATCCGCCGCTTGTCAATCACAAGCCGGCCCACAACACTTTTTGGATAGTACCAGGACTAGAATTGCATACCGACACATTTACCGCTTTATTTTCAAAAGTGTTTGAAGAAGTGGCCACTGAGCGCCAAGCCTGTTTACTTTTATTGTGTAAACACAGACCTCGCGATGTGGCAAGTGAGGTGAGCCACCCTTTGATCTCGTCAGAGCTGCTGAAGCTTTGATCCATCTGGCAGAGGACACTGTTGAGGAGACCCCACCGCTGCCAATTGACAGGCGCTGTCGCGCGAGTGTCGCCCTAGGAATATTCAATGTTGCTAGTGACTGAGTGACCAGGTTCATTATGGCTCCTGGCCCAAGGGTCGGGCCTGGGGTGCCAGCGCCCCGCCGTGGCCAGAATCTTGACCCCGTTCTTTGGCTCTTTTGGGCGCAACTTTTGAAGACTATGTTTCTTTCGGGTGGGATTTTGCGCCAGGTGTTTGCTGGGTTTAACCAGATTTGATTTGCCAAGGAGCCAAATCAGTTGTTGCTGATTCGCCAGAAGCCTGACCACTTGGAGACGTACCGGGTCAAGAGGAAGCAACACTACATCTACCGAGCCGCTGCTAAGCTTTGGGCGGCAGGAATGCCATTTGACAAAAGTCTTGAGATAGTAACTGAAGTGTTTGACCAGGCCACCCATGAGGGATGAATGGTTCAATCTCTGTTTGATATTCTAGGAGCCGGTCTTGCTTTATATTGTCCAATGTTCATTGATTCATGAATATTTTATGTAACAAGGATCATGTAGTACACATTCTTCAGACTTTGCCTGGTCCGTGGGAGTGCCGTGTTTGTGACTAAAGTCAGCTGGCTTCCAACACGAAAGGCTGGTAGTTGAGGAGAGTTGAAATAACTATGAAATCTTCAACCCCAAAAAAGTTACTTTTGCTTAGTCTTCCCAGGGTTTAGTGAAGGGAGCCAGCTCAGTTTCTACACCAATGGAGGTCTTGCAAACGCAAGGTCATTTGTGATGTCAGCAAAACGCTGAAAAATTTGGGTGCGGCATTACGTTTTAGGGGGGTCTGTTTGAAGGTTGAAAGAAAAACGATTCAAATCACAGAGTACATGCAAAAAATCAGTTTGTGCAGAAAACCAGCTCCATCTATGCACAAATGATGTTTGCACGGAATGGAGCGAGCTTACATTTGTGCCGATTCAATCATGGGTTCTGGAAGGTTTGTGCCGAATCAGGGTGGTTGCTTGTTACTTTCGTGCCGAATGGCTGCGCTGGCCAAGGTGTTTGTGAATAACCCCAGTTCCAATTCTTCACAAACCATGATTTGACCATGGCCATTCGGCGCAAAGGAATGAGCAACAAGTGGGATTCGGCACGAACGTGTCTGACACACGTGCTGTTCGGCACAAATAGGTAGGACACGTTTGGCATTCGGCACAAATCAAGTGCATCATTATGTTATTGTTCCTTTTTCTTGAAGCTGTTCCAAGCTAAGTTCCACAGATTGTGTTTGTTTCAACTCCTGTTGGATATCTTCTGTTTGCAACGATGCCAGGTCAATGAGAAAGGGTTGGGGCACGGCGCCAAGCTCTTTGCAACCCACTTGTCGCACGGGTCAGAAAATACATTGAACGCACATTAGAGCTAGTGACTAGTGTCAGCTTCTTGGAGAACTGGTCAGTGTGATGTCTTTTGATTTCAAAACTGCTTGATCAGCGGATCAAGGGCATTTAGTTTTGCCAACATCATGCCGGCCAAGCGCAAATCTGGAGGTGGTGGTGACGCCAAAGCCAAGGCGGCACGGGCCACTGCTTCGGAGCCCATTGCTGACAGCGCTTCTCACGCCGCCCTTTTCAAGACCTGGCTGTGTCTAGCCTAATTGAACTGTTGAGCTGCGTTGAAATTGACCGTTTGCCGCCTCACGCTGGTTTTCAGCCTTGATGATGGCTGCGAGGTCGACCCGATTGGAGAAGTGTCAGACTATTGACCAAGTCTTCCAAAAGGCGTTCGAGAAAGAGGAACTGGTAACTAGTGCATGGCTACTGTATTGTATATAATCTTTTGCGCCGCGGTGCACGCTGCAGGAGGATCTGGTCAAGTACCTCAAATGGGTTGAGCACCAATTTCCAGCTGAGCATGGAGTGTGCCTCCAAGCAATATTCAACTTTGTCGGATGTAACACCACAGTCATTTTTTTTGAAATGTTGCCATCAGGGATGATGTTAATTGCTGGCAGGGCGTATGCAGGCCCCAAGAGCTTTGATGCAGATGGAGGGGTCTACTTGCGCCCTTGGCAGCTACCATTCACTCCTGAATCCGGTCTACGGGGCCTCATAGAACCCGAAGCTAGACCTCCAATTCAAACTTGTGTGATTCGTGTCAGTGAGACACACCGGGTGCCTTCGCAATGTTCTTTCAAGCTGTTTTGATTTTCTGAGGACCTGCATTTTCAACTGTGTCAGCTCATGGTCTGTCACGGGTGTCGTGGCTGCTTTCAAATTTCAGCTTCAAGAGAATCTAATCAGAGAGTTGGGGAATGTGTTGATTTGTTGAGGTGCATCACAGATGCCAATGTGGGCGGCGCCGAAAAGCTGTGTGTGAGCTCAATGCCAGAGGATCTTGGAATCCGACCACCCTTCGCCATCAAGGTAGATGAGCTGTCACCAGAGTCGACCGGGCTACTGCCGCCGTTGTCAGCGTTCATGATCAAAGGGTGGAGCAGAGCTGTATGCGCTCACACCATCATGCTTTGCGGGTACGAATGTGAAGAATTCTTCAATGAGTGGCCCAAACATTTGAGGGAGTGCCTCGTTACAATCCCATTCCAGATCATGGAACTGATGCCCTGTTATTTTTTTAGGGTCGGGTTGTACTGATGATTTTTTTAACTTGTTGATTCAGGACATTCTGTACCATGCACGCTGCAGTGGCAACTGTTTCGGAGCCGGCAATGCTGGTTCTCAAGAATCGAGGCCTTGACATGTTGCGCACCTTGCGTTATACTGTATGATTGTGTGCTGTGGATTCGATGCTTGCGGGACCTGCGAACTTCTTTTTTTGGCAGGTATAACTCAGGCTACCACGGTGCGCCGCAAAGCAAACTGCTTTAACCTTTTACATCAAGAAAGGTTGTTAGCGAAGATGATGAAGGATAAATCGAGCGGCCTTGAGGCGTGACACACTGATATGTCTTCGTTCATCCAGTGTAGGTGTTTCTGTCCTGGTGGCCAGGCTTGGAACAAGGCCTCAGACGTGGCCCAGGCCATGAAAACTGGCAAGCTGGAGAGTGAAGCGACCCTGAACCTGCTTCGTCATGTTGATGATGACATAACAGAATCACTTGCCCTCCACGTGAAGAAACTTGTTGAAGACGCAAACTCTTGCCGGAATCAAACCAGTTTGGACACAGCAACATGTGCCACGATCCTAGAACATGTTTTTGATTCTCAGGAAGTTCAGCATGGGTCGCTATATCACCCACGAGCCACTGGCTCTTGGCCTGTTCAACAGGACTTACACCTCAGGGACAGGCGCGTACTCTCAATGGGAAGAAGAATGCCGCAACAACCCAGAAGTTCTTCACTTGCTAGTCAAACGAATGCATGATGACTTCAGCGCTCTCCACACGAAGTTCAGAAAACCCTACAACTTCAAAGAGCTCGACAATTGGCTTTGATTATGTAATTAACTCAACGCACGCCACTTTTGTTGAGCCACACCCAGCTCGGTATACTACTGCCCTACTCGCCCAGGAAAACTTGCAAAGGATATGCTGTGGGTTTGTAGCGTGCATGAACCAGTTCAAGAAGAAGTTCCCATCTGACTTTGTCAATGATGTCTCTCCAAAGATCTTGGAAGCGTGGCCGGCCTTGACTACTTGTCACATTGAGTTTAGGTGTGAACGCAGCTAGTTTGCGGACTGGTTTCAAAAGGTTCCATCGTGAACCACTTGTCGCTTGTTAGGTTTTGTGCGAAACACGCAGACGCAGAGATCCAGTTGCTACTCTCTGAATCCGCCCCTCCGGCAGACATGGACCGCATCGGAGTTTTTCGCGCTCACGCTTCGAAACATGCAAAGAAGGTGGGGGTTCAACAAGTTTCATTGCTTTGTTTTGTTTGGAACCTCCAGTCTGGGTCTAACACATGAAGTTGGACTTCTGCAGGTTGAAGCTGAACTCTCAAAAGAAGCTGATGAGTGCCCTGACTGTCTTTTCATGCTGAATGCTAGAGTCAATTGGCGCTTGCCTTGTGGTGTGACAGTTAGCCTTGTGCGTGCCATCTTTTTCTTTGACAGCTTCCAGGTTGGCTGAGAAGCTTGCGCTCGCGACAGTCCAGCACACAGAAAACCGCGTGCGTTCAGACTTGAAGGCTGTCAAGGCCTACGTGGACGATCTGAATCATTGGGCCAACCGCCAGGCTTGTCTGACTGCGTGCCGCATGTGTTCCTTTTGCTTGCTGTTATTCGTGGATGCGTTGGAAGTGACATTGCTTGCAGGGAGCCTTGGATGTGAAGTTCCTCCAAGGCCGATTTGAACGTGGAAAGGCTTGGTGTCACAAGTACATGTCCGGACACCACCGCTATGTAGCCACAGAGTTGTCGTCTGCCCACGCGGACCTTCTCCAATGGCAGCGGGGTGAACACAGCGGTGAAGGGTTCCTAGGCTTAAGCTTCGTTTTTGTTTGGGGTCAGCAGAATGTTTTTTTCGTGATTTTGCAAGTCCCAGGCTCACGATCATGGTGATGGACTTGTCCTTGTGGCCCAGTAGTGTCGGGGCTGCAAAGTGGCATGGCTAGGCTCTTCCATGAGGTGTTTCATGTAGTTCAGTCTGGCCTAAGGGCCAATGCTCATTGACGAAGCCACCTCAGTGGCCGTGTCAGTGTCCAATGGAGATAGCGCAGCGTGCTTGATGGTTCTCCTGCCTGTTGTTCACGCCAGCACGGACCCTACTGTTGTTCGGCGCAACAAAAGGATCGTGGAAGACAAACTGATGCCGTGGCTTGTTGAAATTCGATTTTTTTTGGTATTGAGCGAGTTGTTGTCTCCAAAAGAAAACCAGCCACAACTCTCAAGGCACATGGAACTGCGCGACTTGACAGTTACCTTCACGGACCCACATCACGCCGGTGACAAAAGGAAGAAGAGTCAATTTGGCTCCTTGGATCGTTTCATTTTGCTGTGTTTGGCTGCGATAGCTGTTAACTGGTGCTCTCTTCAGCTAGTTGTCTCAATACCTCGGCGTTTGTCAGGCCTACTGTGCGTGTCCAACATCCACAAGGAGTTTGCTTTCAGCCGCTCCAAGGCGGCGATGTGTGGTGTCTTGGGGCCTGTGCAACGCGCGCGGGTCGTTGAGCTCGTATCAGAAGATGCCGACAAACCCCCTTCCCCGCCGGCGCGAGCACTTTGATTGAACTCAGGGCTGAAAAATACACTGCTTTCGTGTTGAGGGACACTTCTCATTCATCCCCAAAAACACTGACTTAGGCACAGCAGCGTGGCGTTTTGGCCACATCTCAGATTCTCGCTGGACTCATTGACGGGATTGACCTGTCTGATGGGAAGAAAATCTATGTGGCTGACCTCACACCATCCAGGTGTCATGATAGCAGTCCTGTTTTCAGCAAACCCAGCGCATCAATGACTATTGTCAACACTCTCTTATAAGTCTTTCTTGGTACAGGTTCAACGAGTGGGGGAAAGCAGCATGGCTGCTACAGCAGAAGAAGCTGAAGGACGAAACGTCTTCCCAGGACTGGATGTATGTCGGCTACATGTCGCCTGATGACTGCGATGCTGCGTCGTGGGAGAGCTCTATTGCAGGCCAAATCCACAGTGCAGTTTGGATACGAGATTATGATTCAATTTTGAAGAAGTTTTTAGTTTTTTTAATGCCTAACGTACGCAGCAAAAGTTTATACCAGTCAGTTCAGCTTCCAATCTAGGAATATTGGGATTCCAGCAAAGAAGCTGGGCCAACTTCTCGCCCACAAGCCGCCTATGGAGAGTCTGTTCCCACCCTGCAAGTGTGCAACATTACGGACAACAAAGTTGCGCTTCTCGTCCTATTTGTAGGTGTTGTTGCTGTTGTTGTTGTTGTTGTTGTTGTTGTTATGCTTGCTAATGGCTATGTGCTGTCCTAATGTTGTTCAAAGTTTTTGTCAAGGTTGCCGCCTGTTGTGGTGGAGAGCTTGGGCACGTCTCGCCAGCGGCTGATGAAAGAGATCGAGAGTTTCAACAGCGCCAACGACTTGTCCGCCCTCAGCAATTTGAACCAGCGTCGCGGGAGCGTGACACGTGGTTCTGGGGCTGCTGGTGCTTCCGGGGCTGCTGGCGGCTGTCGTGTCTTGTGCGACCCGATCTTTGAGCCACCCAACCTTCCTATCAACCCTCGAGCCATTGGCGCAGCAACCGAAAGCATGAAGGCCGAGGACCTTGAGCACTTTGAGTCATTCAGCGGTGTCCACAACGTTTTTGTGATTTCTTTTTTTTTTGTGCTTTTGAAAGCCTGCCGGTCCTGTGATAAGGGATAGTCTTCCTGACTGAGGATTGCTGCCAAGACAACGCCTCCGGTCTCCAGCCAATTGCGCGTGTACGTCCAGAAGACAAATCATTACATTTGGTTGGTGAACCCGACATCGGCTGATGTCACAGTGGAAGCGGGTGAACTGTTTGGATATAACTACGGAGCCTTCTCAGAGAAGTCGCCAGGTGAGGGCTTTGTGAGTGGTACTGTGTTCAGGCAACAGGCGGCCCCTAATAAGCGCCCTTAAGATTCATTGAACTCTCATGAATTCTGGCCCCTGGCAAGGCGCTGCTCAGCTCGCCGCCAAGGACTGCATTGCTTGGTCGCTGCCGGGCGACCATTCAGGCTTGATCTTCATTGACGCCGAGAACAAGAAGAAGATCATGTGCTTGAGTCAAGTTGCTTGTCAAGCTGCTCGCAACAGTGGTGTGACAGAACTCACGGTTATGGATCATGATGTTACCCAAGTGGTGGTTGACTCTTGGTGTAGCCAGTTGTGACTTTTTCTAGTGGTTTGGCACTGTTCATCGAGTTGCCTTAGAACTCCCAATGTCTTGCTGAATCAGGACTCTGATCCTCGACCTTTCCGATATTCCATCAAAGCTCGTCCGAAAATCAACTGCTTCGAGCCGAAGCCTCTCTCACCAGCAGATTCAAGGGACCTCATGGCGCTTTGGTCCTCTGTTTTCGGAGGACATTTTGTAGGGCAGCTGGACAGGCTTATGACTGGAACCACACCGTGCAAGACCCTTTGGGAGGCAGTTGGTTTGGGTTGATTTGCGGTTGGAGAGACTGATTTGTGTTTGCCGGTTTTTGTGTTGAATTGTAGTAGGCTGTAGTTACGTGTGAAAATTACTATTGATGCCACGCCCCTGTTGCAGGCCAAATTGACTACGTCAATTCCAGCAGTCCTGACGCCAGTGAAACCGAAAGCCTGGCTAGTGAATCAGCTGACAGTTGAGGCCGGCATGGCTGTGAGGCTGTGATGAAACCGTTTCAATTTTGATAGAAGGCTTGGGCGGCTTGGGCATTGAAGCGCAAGTGATTGATGAATCAGTAAGAAGTCAGTCAACTGTCAATTTCACTGTGACTCAATGTCCTGATGTTTTTTGGAATTGTGTTGGATGGCTTCGAGCCTTGGGTAGATCTTGCTGCAACCGCCGTGGGTTGCACCATGATGGTGAAAAATAATGTGAATACGTTTTGTTCTGCGTCTCCATTGGCTTTCAGTCTGGACCCGACCCGACCGAACTTTTTTACTCTGAGGAGTCGCATATTATATCAGAGGTTGCGAGGCTCAAATGTTCCAGGACTTTTTTCGAATAGGCCGGCTAGGTGGCAAGACAGGCTTCCAATGCCACTGGAGGCAGTCACCCAATTGTCGGATGATGAATGTGCTGCAGTGCCAAAGGCCAAAGCAGAGCCGAAATCCAAACCTTCTCCCAAACCTAAGGTGAAGATGACTCCGAAGCCTAAGGGGTCCCCAAAGGATACTCCGAAGGCTAAGGAGGCTAAGGCTAAGGTTAAGGAGAGCCCGAAGGCTAAGGTTTTGAAACGGCCGTCTGCGAGCAATGTCGATGAGAAGGAGACTGAGGCTGACAAAGCCGCTGGAGTCGTGGAAGCGGCTACTGAACCAAGTTCGAGTCAGAAGAAGCAGAAGGTGCAGAAGAAGCCTGCGGGGGCCTACCATACCGTCAAATACTTGTACCATGCGGAGGGCAAGTGGGGCATCAAGGTGAATGGCAAAGAATACGCTACGGTGGGGTCTGATTGAAATTTGTTGGAACTGTGCTGTGTGCTACTATTGTTTGGTTGAGCACGCTTCATGTGGTTAGTTCTCTTCAGGTCAAGCCTCATGATCTAATTTCCGATGCCGAACTGGAATCCATCGCAGAAACTCAGAACTGTTGTTTTAGGTGGTGTGTGATTTCTAGGCAGCTGCGATTAAAACTCAGAACTGTTGTGTTTTTGGAACCCAGGAAACAGTTCGGCAAGAAGGAGAAAAGGGAATTTCCAAGCCAGACCTGAAGACTTTGGCGGTTTCGGCCTTAAAGTACCCCTTCGACTCATCATGAAAACCTCTCAACACCGTTCATCAGTGCCTCAGCCTTGAAGCCCAGGCTTCGATGCGTGATGCATTGATTGAGAAGAATCGAGCGAATCATCCTGAAAAGGGTGATGATGCAGATGCCGGTGAGTGTGGTCAGACTGAAGCTGATGATGAAATCATCGGCGAGCAAGGCGAAGAGGAACCGGCGGAAGCCGATCCTGATGTCGATTGACAGACTTGACGACTGCTGCATCGTTTTCTGCACTTGAGGGCCGAAAAATGTGCTGGTTGTTGGCGTCCTCTCTCTCTCTCTCTCTCTCATGTACTGGCGGCATGAAACGCAGAAGTTTTTACAATATCACGGTACTTAGAATAAGAAGGTAATAATAAATATATAAATAGTAGTGTTAAGGCCCAAGTGGATGACAAAAACCTAGCAGCCACCGGGTCAAAGATCTTTTGGTCTCATGTGATCTCTATGCACTGCACAAATTATGGCAGGCACGATGATTGAGCAAGCTTCCCATGGATGTTGCCAGTGGTCGCGGAGCTGCCAACTACTTTCTGGCGATATCCAGCCCAAACGGAAAATCCAGTGGGCTCACTGATTACGACCCCCCCCCCAAAAAAAAACTATTAGAGAAGACTAAGAGCGTGAGCCGCTAAAAAAACAAACACAGGGATTGGAGGTGAGCACACAACATGCAGCGGCTCCCTGCCATGACATTTGCACCCTGACTTCCCAGTGCTCCAAGAGGCATTGGGCCTCAAAAGACCACCACACTTTCCAGACCCTGGTTGCAAAACCAGGCCCCGGATCAAAGGAAAAAGACTTATGCGTCCTGTCATTTTTCATGCTTTTGGGAAAGCCAAGAAGGATGCCCCGAAGGCTCTCGAAGAGCTGGCGCAACTAGGGTGGGAAACGTTACCGATTGCACTGTTGGGTACGCCGCATTACCCTGCGGCTTGGGTAGTGGACACTTGGAAACCGATAGGTGGATGCTCCTTCACGGGTAGTCCAACTGCACTGGCGGGCAACAGTGCTTTTCGCTTTTGCCTCCTCATGCAATGGCAACCACAAGCAGCAGATCCCCGTCATGCACCGTTGGGGCATGGCACTGTACCGGACCCAGATGTAGAGACTGTTGAACCCTTGCGAGAAACCAACTCAGAGCTTTTGGTTCGACAGCTCTTGCAGGCAGCGACAGACCAGCATTCCCAAGAATGTAGGTCACAGGCGGCCAGCAAGCTGACTCCCGTTGGCGGTGATCAGCCAATGCAGCCACCCTGCCTCTTTGTCCCATGGAAAAGGGCTGCTGAGCTACTTGGCATCCCTGCTGCGCAGGCAGTGCCACTGCCCAACTTGCGCGAAGGAATCCTGCATGCAGTCAACCTTCTCCCAGAATCCCAGCAGCAAGAATTCCGAGCGGCTTATGCTGAGGTAGTTGAGACCATCCCCACTCTTGGCGAACCAGTTGAAACCCTAGCACCATTAATCCTGGGCGATCAGGGTGAAAAGGCCCGCCAGCACCATCTTTGGGCAGGCGTCCTGAAGCTCCTGGCGGAGCATCATGGTTTCTGGCTCACTACTGCCACTGCTCCCCCTCCTGACTGCGTACAGATTCACTGCGGAGGTCTTGGAGGAGGCGCTCTGGGTGGGCCTGATGCCCCCACCTTTGACCTCACCAATCCGAGAGTGGATGGCACTTGTGTCTGAGTCTATGGTCCCTCGCTCGTGCCAGTTGACCGGCCGGGGGAAAAGCTCACAGGGGTAGCAGCTGGGGCCACTACGTGTCACACGAGCTAGCTATGCTCATCTCGCTCACAGTGCAGCCCTGTAGGCGATGGCAAGAGCTCGGTTTCGGACGGGCGGCAGTCCTCTATCGGCGAACACAAATCATGGAAGAGGCCGCAAGGCTGGTGCCGGCGCACAGAAGGCGACCTCATGCAACGTTCCTCAATGGGCTCTGGTGGAAACTGTTAGCACTTCAGCCGGAGCGCATCATAGCGTGTCTTCCGCACCTACAGCCGAGCAGCCGTAGCATCAGTGCAGATGAGCTGTATTGCCCTGTCGAATTTTACATCGAAGGTTATAGCGCGGGCAGCTACACAGGAGCTGTCCTATTTCTAGCCCTCCGTAGGCTTTTTCCCGCATGCCGTCTGGCAGCGAAGCTTGGAGCCGTGGCGATGCCTAAAGGGGTCTTTTCCTTGTTACAAACCAAAACACTTCCTGGACGTTGCAGAGTCCATCTTGTCCATGCAGAAGAAGACCTACTCTGCGATTGGCAACCCAGTCAATTCGAGCGACATGTCATCGCGCATAGGCTAGATTACACAGTCGTAAGTGGATCTGACAAATGGATGGGAGCATCCAAACACCAATACCTCCATTGGTTGCGGTGTCAACTCCCCTTGGGGCACCATGAACTAGCTACCCTCAAACTCAGGCACCCTGAAGTAATACCTGTCAGAGACCGGATGGCTGCTCCATTGAGGCTGGCCTCCTGGGTCCGCTTTGAAACCGTCATGGATCGACGCCAGTGGAGCACAGCAATCGCGCTTCTCGTGCCTTCCATCCACCTCCCCGACGATGCACTTCTGGTGCTGCTCAATCAGTGTGTACCAGATCAAGGAATCACATCAATGGAAGAGGCCCAAGCGCTTCTCCTACGCAACTTCAGAGTAGGGGGTGCTCAGGAAAGTGAATGTACAAAATGGCTCACTGCAGTCGCCAGAGATCTCCTGCGGCCCATCCCCTTTCGGGAAGTTTTCGTGATCCTTGCCTTGTTCCTACCACAGCTCCCATTTGCCGAAGGAGCCCAAGTAGCCATGCACTTGTGGACCAGTCCTGTTGTCCGTCGTCAGGAAACAATAGTGCAGGTGACGCCACTTGCCCAAGGACTGCGAGACATGGATGAGTACCGCATAGCCTTCCCAACCCACTCCGGGGCGTCCATTTTCTGTGCGCAAGTGCCCACTGAGCTGCAGTATCGTCAGTTGTACAGCATGCCGTCAGATAAAGTTCATGTGGGATGCCAAGTGGGTAAGGTCTACCGTATCATAGTGCGAGAACACGCGGAGGCAATTGCCATGTTAGGGGTCCTGCTCGAATACACACCACAACCTAAAAAGAAGTCTAAACAAGGAGGGGAAGAAACCCTTGAAGAGTCAACAGCCAGGCACAGCAGTCCCAGAGCATGGGTCATAGCCGTGATCCCAGTCCCAGATGCTTTTGCCCCGCTGCCAACACCAGGGGAGCTCGGAATGAACATTGACACCAAGTGGGGCCTCCCTGCTTGCATGAGGAGACTCTCTCCCCAAACCTCGTCGCTGCAAATCCTTGATTTAGCAGAAGTAGGCAGCACGGCCTCAGCGGACCACCTCTTACAGATGGCCGCCATGCCGCTGGAGCATAAAACCACTGCGCTAGGGTTCCCCTATGCACGTCCAGTTGCCTATCACTTTGATGGGGCAGAGGCATTGCAGCAAAGCCTGTTTTCGTTGTTTGCCCTGCTGATCACGGGGGATGCCCCAAGGCATTGTCCGTCGGCAACTGTGTTAAGCGGGAAGCTGTGCCAAGCTGCCCGCACTGATAGCGCCCACATCATGTCGGTAGCTTTTTCCCTGGCAGCGGCTCTACAAACAGGCAGATCCACGCTAGCTGTTGCTGGCGTTTTTGGGGCGGGGAAAACGAGGTCCCTTACATTCCTCTTGGTTTGGCTAGCCTTGACAACCAATCTGAAAATCGGAGTGGTCCACAAAGAAAACCCGGCTGGTCGTGCCATCACTAAGCTCCTAGGGTCGCTAGCCTTGGACAATGAGCAAGCCAAACTCTTCGTAAGGGCTGTAAGCCGAGAAGAACACATGGCCAATGCAGCTAGTACAAGGTATGACATAGCCATGCAGTACTGCTCAGGGGCCATCCCCAAGGCCAAAGTAGTCATCGCAACCACTGGCCTGGTGTGGGAGCAAAAGGCACATGTGCATTCCGCGCTGCGGGTACATATGGAGCAGGTTGACATTCTGGTAGGGGAAGAAGCGCAGCAAGATATGGACCTCAAGTCTGCGTTCGTACCGGCCATTCCTCGACAACCGTTCCTTCGGTTACTCTTTGGTGACCCGAAGCAAAGTCCTGATGGAGTGGCAGACAACTTAAGAGAACACAGAACTCTCCTGCTTAAAGCTCCCATTGGCTTGTTAGCGGCGCATCGGTGGTATATGCCACACGATTTGCTGGCGGTTCTATGCAACCTCCTACATAGCAGCACAGAGGTTCCCCTCGACATGTCGTCAGAAGCTGCTGAGGAAGCTAGTCGGGGCCGTTTAGGAGGTCAGTGGTATACAGAACAGCCCTGCCCCAGCTCCTCGCCGGTCGGAGCAGCCCTCCAAGCAGTCCACAAAGACCTTGGCAAAGTTGACTTCAGCTCACCCGAAGGCCTTCTTGCAGGCCTTGGGTATGCCATCACTAGGCCAGGTCATTGCTATCACTTCCAACAAGCCAACCTCGCCTCGGAAAGATCGGGCGTGTCAGGTGTCCATCAATGGAGTGTAATGCTCCCGACCAGCGCACGGGTTGCGCAAGAAGTGTATGAACCTCTGATAGGAATACAGTACCCCATGCTTTGCAGCTGCAAAAATGGACGATGGCAGATAGGAACCGGATCCATACGTCTCGATGAGAAGAAGCCCACTGGACTGAGGTTCGTTCACTGGATTCATCAAGACCCTCGGGAAGCAACTCGGGCTGATCCCCCGCCAGAATCCGCAAGGGCTGTGTACCTGCAGATCGAATCATGGCTAGCGATCCAGGCAGAGGAGCCGGATAACATCCTAGTCCTAACCACCAGAAAGGACAGCGCCACCAGCCTCCGAAGCTTCTGTCACCAGTCCCGCCGTAATACCAACGTTGAAACAGCGGTCAAAGTTGCAGGAGCAACGGCGAAGCACTGCATCATCCTGCATGGACAATCCAGCTTTCTCAGTGGCCACTCCAACGGGTCAGACTTTGACAAAGAATGTTACACCAGGGCCAACGTTGCTCTTAGCAGAGCCACGGACCTTACGGTTCTAGCGTGCCCGCTCAACGTGCATGGGCTTGAGGGTGCCACACAAGTCATTGCTGCGCTCTTACATGGTGTCTGCACTGTGCGCACTACCAACACAGTGCCTGGCACTGCCCAAGTAGAGGGACACTTTGAAATGGGCCTGTTAGATGTCCATGCGGAGACTGCTGCCTTCCTTCATGCCACTGAGCCACACCCCCTGTAGGAGGGGCCAGCGCCCCTTTGCCTCGTTGAACACTATGCCGGGCAGGTGAGGCGCCTCCGGCTGGTTCTCACAAAGCAGAGCTGCCTCTCGCAAGGCGAGCAAAATCAGTTCCTGACACGTGCCCATCCGCTCCAAGGCAGCGGGCTCTTGTTTGGCTACGCAGCAGATGGCTGTGCCAACCCGGATTGGCTCATTGTCTCTGACACTAGTCACTCTGGAGCTTGGCGATTGCTCCATGCGGTCAGCAATGCTGGAGGTTCGTGCTTCACGGTCGGTAGCGCTGTTCGCTACCCGCCTGGTAGAAGTGATGCCGCTAACAAGGCGCGACTATACCAATTTGAAGCCCTGCACAAAATCTACTTTTATGATGCATGGAGGAGTGAGCCGATACTGAGTCGTGACCACTCCCCTCTGCAGCTGCCCCCGGCGCCTGGTATGCTGAAGGATGGATGCTATTGGAGCCCCATAGCTGGTGAGGTGGTTGACGCACAACCCCCTGACGCCAGCATGCCTGATAGCAGCTTGTCCCCTGATGATCCTGATTTGATCAGTTCCGAGTCTTCTTCCATCGCCCGACAGTACACGCAGCCTCCCAAATTCCCAGGCCCCACCAGCCTTGGGCAGCAACCAAACATGTGAAGAAGGCTCGCCCACTCAAGCCTCAGAGTCAGCTGCACCGTCGCCAGCCACGGTCACCTCCTCAGGTGGAGAGGAGGGGACACCGGTGCATGAAATCAGCAGCTGTGACTCACCCAAGCCTGTCTACGAGGGTGGCGAAGATAGGGAAGAAGAAGCTGCAACTGACGACTCAGTGGTTGAACAACCAGAGGAGAAAGAGACAACCAGCATATGGGAGGTAACTGACTCCCCGTCAGAGAACTTCCAAGCACAGAGGCATCGCACCGACCTCTATGATGTTGATAAGGCGACGGAGGGGGACTGCCCAAGCAGTTGTCCTTCAGCGGAGCGAACAGAGGCAGGAACAGGGACCCCATGCGCACAAGTGCTGAAAGGTATGAGGCGACGATGGCAGCAAGCATCGCTGGCTCGAGCACTGATAGAAGTGACCCCATAGATGCTGAAGCCTCGCAACAGCCTACTGCAGAGGACAAGCAGGGCGCGGCCACCTACACAGATAGAGGCAAAGTGACCCTCCTGACCGCGGCCTCCAAACACAGTGCGGTAAAGTCCAAGGCAGCTAAACCGTGGACAGTGTTGCAATGCATTGCAGAGAACATCGAAAGTACCCCAGAATTCGGCAAAGAAGATGCAAGCCAACAGAGCGTGCTCTGTGGGCACACTGGGTTAGCCAGCCTGGCTGAAACCCCTGTCGCAACAGGTATTAAGGAAGACCCCCACTCGCCGGAAGAAAACCCCAGACAAGAAGACGCACACAAGAGTGTCAATACTGTCGAGATTGCCCTCGGTGATGAAGGAGACCATGCGGGGCTTACAGTACAATCGGAGCAGAGAGCAATGCAAGAGCTGTACCGGTTTCAAAAACAGTCCATGCCAAGAAGGCCAACCGAGGAAAAGAAGAGCGCATCAGTGCAGACCCAGCCGGCTTTCACAACAGCTGCAAATGCAGGCACAAGGTACACAATCTGCTGCATCAAACCACTTACCAGTGGTGCCCCCTGTTGCATTATACGCCAATCTTCCCAGCGAATGGCCCCTGGCGCGCGTTAGTGTCTATACGCGCCACATCGGTGTCCTTCTAAGGGTAACACTGAATAGAAGACTGGCAGAATTAAGCTTCAGGGGAGTTGCGTTCACAGACCTGCCCCGAGAGGTAATTAAGCACACCATAGAAGACTTCGACGCCATCTGTGGTGCCATGGCTGCCCAATTGGCTGCCCTCTTTGAGTTTCTCCGGCCGGGTGAGGAGAAGACACATAAGGCAGACCGAGATGAGCTAGCCCTATATGCTGAACCGACTTACTGGCTGTATGGCCTTCTGTCCTTCTGTGCCAAGAGCTGCGAGGCAAAGACAGCAGAAGCAGGAGGAGAACCGGATTTCAGAACAAGCAAAGAAAGGAAACAAGACAACGCAGCTCCTGCGTTAGAACCTACTCGCAACTCGCTGGCCCTGATGCAAACAGTCGTCATGTCCTTTGCGCGGGGCCTGTACCTTGGCAAACCTGAGCTTCCCATAGACCATGTGCATGTTTATTTTCCTGTTCAAATAGTGCACAAGGTCATCGCGCAATGCAAGGCACTAAAGCTCAAAGAAATCGCACTTGCCGCAGCAGAGAGATACAAGCACAATCTGGACAATGCTGCTAACAACCCTTATGTCATTGTGGGGGTCTTTGAAGGAAAATGTTCGCATGAGCAATATCCCCCAATCCCGGCTACCCCAACCTTGGCGAGAGCGTATGAAGAAGGGATGCTTGATGCGAGTTTTGGACAGATTGTCTCCTTTGCCTCCTTTTACCAAACAAGCTTTCGTGTAGAGGTTCCGTTGTGGCACAAGCTTGAGGATGGAATAGCTGCCCCATCGCTCGATGAGCAGGCAGTGCCTAATTACTGTCCTGCCAGGGAGTCCCCAACAGATAAGGGACCTAGCTCGATGGGTAGTAGCAATGGCGCCAATAGCCCGGAGGCTAGGAAGGGAGGTGCAGAGGAGCCTGCAGAGGAGGAAGCGGGAGAGGAAGAAAGCTATGTCCCTGCCACTGGGCAAGGATGTTTCTCCTTTGAAATGAGCCTGCTGCAGCGCGCGGCACAAACCTTTGCAAAGCGCTCGGTGGCTGACCATTACCTGCAGGTTGCGAGATGGTTGCATACGGGGCTCGCTACGACCATCTCGAGGCAAAGTTGGCACCTGTTGTCTAAGCGCCGAACATACACCATCACCCCGCTTGCCCTGCTTCGAGTACATTTCAAATTCGGGTACCTCTCCACGGAGAAATCAGACAGGAAAAAGCCCTATGCTGCGACGGACGATTGGAGCCAGACCGTGCGCGACTGGGAATGGCGTGTCAACGAAGTCATGCCTGCGGGCTATCTCACGAGCACCTATCACTTCCGCCGCCAGAGAGAAGCTGGTACTGAGCTTGATTTCTTTCGGCTAGTAGATAGTACAGTTGCACTGCCCAACGTAGAAACGACGCCCCCAGAGACAGGAGCATCCGGCAGGCCACAAGCTTCCGCGTCTAGCGCGTCTAGCAGGCAGTGAGGTAGGACCATAGCGAAGATGTTACTGTAACTTAGACAAGCACCCAGTCTCCAAGGCGCAGTGTGGGCAGGTCCGGCGGTATCCCAAGATACTGTCGCTCCTTACTAGGCCAAGAGGTAGGGAGCGATTTTTTGTTCTGCAGCAAATGTTGCGCTATCGAACACACCTGCTACAGCTATACTACCTGACTGAGAGAAGAGGACATCCCGAAGGGGCTAAAGCACTTCAGAAGGAGGTAAAGGCAGTTCATTGTTGCCCCAGGTGGTCTCCCCAGATGCAGGCGGTAGTCCAGCACAGGTGTCGGCTGTCGGGAGCTACTGCTACGGTTAACTGTTTACAGAAGTGCTACCTAGCTCCACTGGGCAGGAAAGGACAGTCCATGAGTACGCTGCCGGCACGTTGGCTCAAAGCCAAACTTTGCAGGGTCTGCAAAAGAAGACTGCCAACGGCGGAATCGGACCCCACATGGCAGAAGGCGCGAACCGAACCGTGAGCCATTTCCAGCATGCAGACTGGGAAGAAGACAGCTTCCTTCGGCTGAACCTTACCACTTTAGCAGGCACGGTAATACAGCTCCATGTCCCCGTCAGCATCTACCATACTAGGGATATGCTAGAGGAATACCTGATTGAGCACCTGCCATGCATCAGCCCCATCGAGACGTTTGGGTGTGAACTCACCTTGCTCAATACGGATACGCAGGTGGTGCTTCAAGATCCTGTGCAGGAGGAACTCTGGAATACCAATCATTTCAGCTTAATTGTGCACGAGTGCTTTCGGTGTTTAGAGAAAAATAAGCCGCTGCAAGGGCTTAATTATGAAGACTGTCCGAAGGCGATTCGTGTCCCTGTCTCTGACTCAGGTATTCTTGAAGCTAAAGCCTTCCACTCGACCACGCGAGTCCGCCGTGCCTGACTGGACGCTGGCTTTACTGCGATAGGCCCGCATGGGTGGCGGTATTGCCACTCCTTGAGGATTGTTAAGCTGCCGGATACGGTCGTGACGTTAGGTTACGCAGTCTTCCAAGGCTGTTACTCCCTACAGGTAGCAGAAATGCCGGGGTGTGTGGAGTTTGGTGTCCGAGTATTTGCTGAGTGCTGTGCGCTAGAGAGCGTGGGCAATATTGTTGATGGAGGTTGCCATCTGGCAATAGGTGCCATTGTCAGCCAATATGCCTTCGAGGAATGTGATAAGCTAGTTCATCTATCCTTGCCTCATGTACGAGCAGTAGTTGATAGTCGCACACTCACATCCCCGCAGGCAGGACTCCCTCAGGGGTGCTTTTTTGCAAGCGGTATCCTGCAAGTAGAACTCGGAGAGGACACATACCACATGGGCCACAGAGCCCTAGAAAATTGCAAAAGGCTTACCCGAGTCGACCTCAGCAACACGGGCATTCACATACTCCATATGCACACCTTTGCGCAGTGCCACAGCTTAGTGACGATCTTGCTGCCGAACTGCCTGAGCGAAATTAGAGCAGAAGTGTTTGTAGGGTGCAAGGCCTTAGAAAGGCTGACTCTTCCGGACAGCACTCGCTATCTAGGATACAGGGCCTTTGGGGATTGTACAGAACTCTCCTCCCTAGAGTACGAATGGTGCAAGCAGAAAGCATGGAGGCATCCATATGCGGCTGACAACGCCTTTGGAAGGATGCCTCAAATTGACCACCCCTAAATGGCTCCACCGCATCCCAGCCAAGGATAGCGATTGGATTGCCCCGTGTCATTGACGGTAGAGAAGTAACACCATCCACGACTCCTAGAGTAGTGAAAGACCTAAGTGAGCATGGACGGTTACCCAAGTAACTGCCCCTCTGCACTGTGAGGCTCAAGCCCCAGTAGCTAGTACAGGCACAGGGTATACTACGGCCATGCACAGTGACATGGAGTCGCAAACGAGCTCACTGGTCAGTCATGAACGACAGCTGGTGGCCTACCTGCAGTTAACGTCTCTCTCAGGAGAAGACTTTCAAATCACAGTCGATCTCCAAGAATTTGATCGCTTTAATGAGTTTGAAACTGCAGTACTAGAGCAGCTCCCCACAATAGGAGGCACCAGTACATTTGGTTGTGAACTCATCTTTGTTAGACAAGACACTGGGCAGCTCCTGAGCAGTCCAGTGTGGGACACCCTCAGAGATTGCAACCAGTTTCAAATAGTTGTACGCCAATGCTGTCAGTGCGCAGAGCACAAAGGTCAGATGCGGCAGAATGCCAAAGCAATTCGAGTGCCTGTCACCAGATCAGGGCAGGTGATCCCCCACACCTTCACACATTCGAGCGACCTTAGGCACCTACAAATCGAAGCAGGCATCCACACCATTGGAGAAGCTGCCTGGCAGCACTGTACTAGACTCCTCATTGTGCACTTGCCCAGCTCACTGCGGAGCCTGAAAGATGGGGCCTTTCGTTGTTGCTACAATCTCCATACGTTTGTCGCTCCGGGGTGCAGAGACTTTGGATGCTGGGCTTTTGAGCAGTGTTACGCGCTCGCCTGGGTTGGAGACCCAAATAGCAGAAGTAACCAGTTAGCACCACAAGCAAGACTTAACGTTCGAGCCTTCGAGCAATGTCGCACCTCGAGAACGATTGATCTGGAAAGGGCAGAATATGATCCACGAGACCCGCATCGGGTCATTCCAGAAGGTTGCTTCCTTGGGGCAGGGATAGAACGGATTGATCTCCCAGCAGATTTCAGCTGGATAGGACCTACTGCCTTTGAACGCTGCGACAGACTGCAGAAAGTAGACATCTCTCGAACTAGCATTCAGGAAATAGTCGGGGGCACTTTCGCACAGTGTCCCTACCTACAGTGCCTAAAGCTGACCAAGAACTTGAGACGCATTGGGCGCGAAGCTTTCCTGAAGTGTAGTGCGCTCGAAATCATACATACTCCACCTAATTTGCTGTACATCAATAAGAGAGCCTTTGCAGGCTGTACACAACTCTGCAAACTCATTCGGATGGGCAAAAAAGGAACATGGAGAGGGACCTATGTGGAGCACAACACTTTCGAGATGTGTACTAGAATAACACTCCCAAAGTGGATCCGGTTTCTTCCCAGGCCCGATACAGCAAAAGAGGAGTGGGAAGAATTCATGATCAGTTGTGCAGAAGCCACCCTGAGTGACACGACACGTTCGTAAATAGTATGACATGACCTGGCAATGGAACTACAGGCCAAAGGGCAGAATGCTGACGGTCTAGGCCTTTTTGGCTTCGATGACCCTCCTACAGGCCCTGCCCGCGCCGCTGAGTAGATAGCCAGCTCCCCTGGCTGCCTTCCAAGAGGTGGTCAGGGATGATACAGTGTACAAAAAACTAGCACTAGGAATAGCGACGTTTCACCTAGATGTTTCACTTAGTTTATGGGGCTTGCATGACAGACCGAACTCTGACGCACTTGAGTGACCCTGGGCTGCTGCGGCGCCTCCTTTGACACCACTCGACACCACGCTTGCTCACTTGTCTTTGTGCAATGGCCTTATAGGTACGTTATCGGAGATGGACTTCGTTGGAGACTTGGTTGTCTCAGTGCATTTTTGTCCTGTGGCACTGTCGCCGAGTCTCGTGTGCTTCTGCCTCCCCCGCTGGGGGAGGCGGTGACCTGCTTGCAGATGTCCTGGCTCTTCCGTGTCCCAGTTTGGCTGGCACACTACTACGGAGACTCCTGTTTGCTGGCAAGTCCGGGAGGTTTAGCAGCATTTGCATGTTCTTGGCAGCCAAGTGAAATGACTGCAAGAGCATAAGTCGAGGCCTGGTACCAACCCTCATGATTCGCTAGGCCAAACCCATGCCCCAGTTCGCTGCTCGGCTCCAAAACCTTCGGCTCTCCGTTCTCCCTGCCGACCAATATCTCCAGAGCACAGGACATGAATATGCTGAAGTTTTGCTTTGTAGAGGTGATGTGCTACTGCCACAGTCTGGGTCACCTTGTGACTCCTTAGGATCTTTGCGCACACGCATTCTTTGATACAAGTTGTGCTGTGCCTTGCTCTGCATAGACCTAGCCGAACCTGCAGTGCACCCCATTCTCGCGTTCAGTATGCTCAGGCATTTCCATACGCAGTACACCGCTGAAGGAATACACTCCTGCCCATACGCAGATTGCATCAAAAGGCAAGTTCGCCCTGGACGTCCTCTACTGAGAGCGGCTGATTAAGAATTCATTGCCCCGTTTCACCACTGTGTTGGTCCTCGGATCTGCACCTTTTGCTCATTTAGACTCGTGTGGACTTGAGCCTGACGCTTGGTTCTTGCTTGTTGGTTGTTTTGGTTGGTGTTTTTTGTTTGGTGGTGTGGCTCGTTGCTGCCTGTCTTGATTGTCAGGCTCATCTCACGTACCCCCTATCTGAATTCGACTCGGTGACTTGTGCCTCTCGGCACACATAGCGCCCATACCCGTGCAAAAAAAGAAACCCAGACACTGTACAGAAGAGGTGGTCAGGGCGTGGTACAGTGTGCAAAAGCGGCGTTTCACCGTTTCACGTGGTTCATAGGGCTTGCATGACGCCCAGACCTTCGGTGCGCTCGAGTGACCCCAGAAAAATGCAGAACTGCCGAGGCTGGTCCACCGTACCACACTTGCTCTCGCTTTCGGGTGACTTGCACTTTGGTAGCAATTGCTACGCTGTGTGACCACAGCAGGTCCCGATTGTCCTGGTTTTGGAACTGCTTTGTGGGTGCACGCCCTCATCACCTCCCTTTTCGGGGGAAGGTGGTTGGTCTCGTAGCTACATCTCTACATGCCACTGCTAGCCCGCTGCAGGCCTCTTATGATCTTCGGCCCTTTTTCAAGTTCGCATGTTTGACCAGAGATACCATGAGTCATGCCGCTTGCGACTCGGGTAGAGGCAGTGGCTTCTGTGGGTCGGCGTGCGCGCACCTTTTGCCTTGATGTGTCCTCCATGTCGAGGGGGGTGATGCCCATTGCCCACCCTACCTCTTATCCTGGCACAACCCGGCTTATTACAAAGGCCATGAGCCAGCCGGAATTTTGTCCCGCAAACTGGAGGACCTTTCGTTGCAGAGTAGGCCAATTAGGAGCAAATTTACGTTAGCGTGGGCTCGTTGGTGCTCTTTGATGCAAGTTTCGTCTTGCCTAACTCCGAAACTGGCCTGGAAAGCATTTGCATCCGGTCTTGCTTAACGACGACTGTGCAGCACAACACCTGTGTCGGGACACTCGGCACCCAACCAACAGGAAGGGGCTTGATGATGGACATCCTTATCTGAGTGCAGCCTGAATGTGGAATTCACTGCCCCGTTTCACTCTCGTGTTAGATCTCCGGATCTTCAACTTTTTGTTTCACATCTCGGGAGGATGTGAGCCTGCTCCTTTTGTGTGGGTTGTTGCTGTTTTGGTTGGCGTTGGTTGTTTGTTGCTGGGCCTTTTTGGTTCTGGCTCGTGTCTTCTCATCCTACTCTGAATTCATTCAAGGTGACTTGTGCCTCTTGGCACACACAGCGCCCGTACCCGTGCAAAAAAAAGGGCGATACCAGCCGAAACCTAATGCCGGGGAACACAGAACGGCGCAGGATAACACATTCGAAGCTTTTCACCGTGTCTACTTTTATGATGCGTGGCGGCCGGAAACAGTCCTCGATGTCCCAGGGTCCGAGCTCGTCTGACCGCGTAAGACTGGTCTTTCAGGAATGCTGCCACTGCACCTTCCTCACGCTGGCAGGAGAGAAGCTGTCCATTGAGGTAGACCTGAATGCACAGACCGGCATTCGGAGTTTTGAAAATGCCGTACTAGCAGAGCTCCCCTATTTAGGATGTAGTAGCACTCTGGGGTGTGAATTGCAATTTGTGCAACTCGACACCCACCAAGTCCTAGCAGATCCCATACAGAGCAAACTCAGAGCCAACCACTGCTACTATGTGATTGCTCGGCCGTGTTTAGTAGAGGCAGCACACAAAGGGCAGATCAAAGGGGAAGCCAAGGCAATCAGAGTGCTGCGAGGTAAGAACGACAAAATCCCACCGCAAGCCTTCTCCTTTCGCACGGAAGTTCGACATGTCCTAGTTGAACCCGGTATGAAGATTGTAGGAGAAGCAGCGTGGAGAAGCTGTCGGCAGCTACAAGTGGTCCACCTACCAGACACGGTAATCAGCCTGCTGCGTGGTGCTTTCAGATGCTGCCGATGCCCCTGGCTGCCAACATTTCGGCCCTAAGGTCTTCGAGGAGTGTTGCTCCCTAGCCCAAATAGGAGTGACACAGTGCCCTGACAATATACTTGCCCCCCAAGCACAACTGCGGCCCCGTGTGTTTCAAGGATGCACGGCCCTCCAGCACCTCGACCTCGGTAAGAAAGGGCAAGGCTCCACTAATCTAAACCGGAGTCTGCCGGACTGCTGCTTCTTGGAAGCAGGTATAGTCGCACTCTATCTGCCGGCAGATTTCAACAGGATAGGAACGGCTGCGTGCGTGAGCTGCCAGCAGCTGCGAACTGTGGATTTGTCCCAAACGAGTGTCATTGAAATTTTGGGTTCCACCTTTGCACACTGCTCACAGCTACAACAACTCAGCCTTTCCCGAAACTTACGCATTATAGAGCAAGAAGCCTTTCTTAAGTGCACCTCGCTGCAAGAAGTCTGCATCCCACCATCCCTGCTTTACATTGCTCGGCGTGCTTTTGCAGGCTGTACGCAGCTTCGAGCAGTTCGTAAACAAGGGAAAAGCAAAACATGGCGAGGTACATATGCCCGGCTCAATGCCTTTGACAAATGCGAGCAATTGGACAAGCCCCAGTGGCTCCGATTCCTGCCGCCAAATGCCAATGACCAATGGAGAGACGACTTCTAAGCAGCCGCACGCTAAGCTGGCAAAGCAAATGACAGTGGGAATGGACTGCTATTCTGCGGTCTCAATTTTGTGAGCCAGGCTCACGAAAGCTCAGGCTAAGCCATCCTTTCGGCCCCAGTAACTACGTTACAGTGAGCCTGTAGGAGTGAGAGCCTTAGCTTTCGCTCCTAAGAGGCGGGTGGTAGAGAATGGTAATGGAAGGTTGCCAGACCGAACCTTAGTTCTCCTTGCAGCGACCACGCCATGACCATTGCTGTACAAAGAGGCGCAAGTACCATGCTAGGATAGGTCCATGTTTCACTGGTTTCACCCGGGCCTTGCGTGCAACAGGAGACTTTTTGCAACTCAGTGCCGCTCTCTCTTTTTGAAACAGAGAGTACCACAATGGCACTCCTTGTAAGCTAAGGGGTGCAAAGGTGACCTCCCTTTGGGGGGGATGGCATCACCATCGTCAGCAAACCCCTTTCATTGTCTCTGCCTCCACTGCCTGTCAATCGACATGCCTCTCGTCTCTGTCGTGCAATCAGTTGAAAGGGTTGTGCAACGAGATGGGCTTTTTCCATGGCTTGCTAGGCAGAGCAGCAACTGACTCCCCTGGGCAAGGATCAGACTGGCTGACAATAAACAATGCAGGTCTTGCAAAGCACCTGATCATCGTCTTTGCCATTCGATGCAGTGGCCCCCTTGGTCACAGCTCGGTGGGTGGGGCGAGGCCCCTTTTGATAGGCTTCGCTGCACTCCGCTCTTGCGCCGACTATGCCGTCCGATTTTCATAGTGAATTCAGGCCCCTAGTTAGTTAACAGTCTTTTCGCATGTCTCACCCTGGTACAGAGGAAACACTGTTAGATGAGGGGGAATCGGCCTCTGGCCCTTGGTGGCGTTTTGGTTCTTGGTTGTGGTTTTTGTTTGGTGGGTTTTGCTTGGTTTTGGGGTTGCTTGTGTTCTTTTCCCCTCATCATGTTGTGTTTCCTTCCCCTTCAATGATGACCTGGGCACTCCGCCCACACGGCGTCCGCACTCGTGGAAAAAAAGGTCTTTCAGGAATGCTGCCAAGTGGCTGTGCGCCAACCGGAAGCGACGAGCTGGGCAACGTGGATGGGCCGGAAGGGGTAAGAACTGACACCAGGTTGCTTGTTTCTTCGGCCGCCATTGTGGCATCAGCAGTCGCGGGAGAAGCAGGAGACTGGCATGGGTTGTCAGCTGTTTCCGTTTCAGCATCGGACACGGAGAGGATGTCATCGGTTGCTCCCGGCTGCGGCCAGTAGCAGCCATGAACCAAGAATGGGCAACAGCCGGTCACACTGGAGGATCTGGCTAACATGACAGCCCCCATGCAAGAATCTCCAGTTCGTGTGAACCCAGCCACACCGTCCGATCATTCAGAGAATGCACATGAGCATCAGTACGTCATGGCAGAAATTGACCTGGCCAATGGCCAAGTGGGCACTGAGCAAGGCACTGCAGCCACAGATCTGAAGCTGGCCTCCGAACAGACGGCCATTGCTCATGCGGCCGCCGCCACGGCAGGAAAGGCGTTGCACTGCCTCCTCCACAACTCTACAGTGACTTACCCCGAGAATGGCCAATGGCGAGATTGTGCATCTCAAGCAAACAAGTGAATCGATTTGTCCGCGCAATCCTCTGGAAAGAGCACTCCGAGGCACTTACTTTGGAAATGTCCCGAGGTGTACCCTGCTTTTTCAGCGGATCTGCTTCATATCAGTCAAGCCTTTGCCGCGCCACTGGCGGAACTGTTTGCTTTTGTTAAACAAGGGCACCAACCGTGCTCCTTTATCCCTCAAAAGCAACTAACGCTCTATGCGAACCCCCTCTTCTGGCAGTATGGCCTTTTAGCGTTTGTCTCAGGGTGCTGTGCCTTTAATAACGAGCACAGACGCAAACATGCAAGGGCAGCAAAAGCAGCGCCGAGTAAGCAGGAGGAACCCAGTGAAAAAGATGTGGATGCACTCACCTTCATGCAAGCAGTCATCATGCCCTTCGTGCGAGGAATGACGCACGGTGAACAGACGCTACCGATCAATGATCTCTTTGTATACCTGCCAGTCCAGCTTCTACCAGCCCTTGTCGAGGCCATTGGGCAACAAGGTTACAAGAAGGCAGAAGTGAAGAGTGGCTGGGGTTGCAGGCCCAGGAAGGAAGGGGCGGAAGACAATCCCCTGCTCGTGGCAGGCGTGTATAGCAAAGAAGTAGCGTACGACAGTGACTCACAAATGCCTGACACGTCGTGGGCCGAGAGAGCGTACATTTATGGCGCCCTCGACCCACCCTTGGGGCAATCCATGTCGTTCCCATCCCTCCCGCAACTCAAGCTGCGTGTGGAGGTTCCGCTGTGGAGAGACTTTGCAGAGGCCAGGCACCCCCCACTTGAACCACACTCGGAGGAGTCTGATGCGGACTCGGACGTCACTGGAGCAAGAGAGCTGTCGCCCAGATATGCGCAGCCAGTACCGGTAGGGGCAGCCGACCTGCTAGAAACTGCAGCAGAAGAGTCAACCGAGGAAGAGGAAGCAATAGAGGAACCCACTTATACCTATGCACAGGGATATGGGCGCTTTGCCATTCGCTACACTAGATTAGCCACAGCACTAGGAAATTTTGAACAAGGAAATGCACAAACAGAAAGTGCCGTAGTGGCAGGTTGGTTAACCTCAGGTTTGGAGGTTGCCATGGACAGAATGGGGTGGAATCTCCTCTCCCCCCGAAAGGAACTGACTCGACTCAACAATCAGATACTCTACAATCACTACCACTATGGCTATCCCCCCTGCCGAGAAGTTGACCGACCGTACCAGCAATATGGTAACGTGACTTGTACAGATGACCAGTGGGATCGACTCTGCGCCTGGCTTACAGGGGATCCAACGTTTCGGAGCAAAATCGAGCGCCGCAAGAAAGAACTAAAGGAAAAGATGGCGGGCAAAAGAGACGATATCGACAACCGAACCAAAGCCCGGCGCATTGCCCCTCCCCTAGGCGTGGGCAGTTCATCTTCTACTGCACGTCCCTGGCATCGCAACCGGCCCCCCTGCCGCCTCCGCCTAGAGGGTGGTGGCAGTGAAGAGAATCTACGCGATGGCTACTGGACCTCCCATTTGTCCCAAGCCCTCGGTGAAAGTGGTGGCCTTAGCCATTGTTTTCCTCTGCTAATAGTAACTTCCTCACTATTGTAAACGCAACATTCTGGCTCAAACAGGCCGGGTAGGCATAATCAGACTGCTACAGTGCCAAACGTCGCTTTCTGCCAAACGTCGCTTCCTACAAGTCGTGGGAAGGATGGAACCAGCGTGGCTACTGGGGTGGCCGCGGTGAGCCAAAAGAGTTGGTGGTGCGTGTTGAGACTGACCAGCCGGGTGCTAAAAAGGGAGGAAAGAATGATAAGAAGAAAAGGGCAAGGTCGTCCAGCTCCTCGTCTTCTTTCTCTACGTCGTCTTCCTGCCAAAGGCACAAAAGTAGGAAGTCTTCGAAGAAGAAGGAACGGAAAGAAAAGAAGGGCAGCAGGAAAGACAGCGCTCCGTCCCTGTCCGGCGCTGAACTTGAGGAGCTCCGCGCCTTCCGCTGGCAAGCCGAGTTAGAGAAAGTGAGGCAAGAGGTCTTGAACAGCATGGAAAAAGTGTAGCCCATGGAAAGGGCCGGGCGCTGACCCGCCCCGAAGAAGCAGCTGTGAGCACCATCTCCATGATGCCAAAGTCGAAGAAGTGCATGTTGGCCCAGACCAGAGTGTTAAGTGACAACGGCAGCATTGTCGCCTTGGTCTCTGGAGACGTTGAAGGTTGGGACCAGGTGCACGAACAGCTGGAGTCACACCCCCCGCCGCTTGTCAAAAAGCTGCTTGGCCAACTGCAAGGCGGTGACGCTCCCATCCCTCGGCTCAAAGCAGATGCGGTGAAGCAGATCATCGGGCTGTTGCAGGGGGACTGAACGGAGCAAGGGCGTAATACCAAGGGATACTTTTGGGTGGTGGCCCTTCTGCTTGGGATTTTGATTGGCTACGGATGTTGTTTTTGTTATAGCCTGTCGTGCAGTAGCCAGTGGATCCCCCAACCAGTTGTCCGCTCATACAGGTATATTTCGGCGCTGAAGATTTTGGCATGGGATGAAAGATGGTTTTCACAGTATTTCGAAGCTTCGACTGGCATTCCCATTTTTTCTGCCTCCGTTGCCGTGCTCTGCACGGGTTGGAGCCACACTGTCGGTGGATGGAGAGAAGTACGAAGAAGTGTGCGGCAGTTTCTCATGACCCCACCGAGGGAAAGGCACCATGGCAGCCACACACGGGGTGCATAATGGAACGAAATGCCATGTAGAAGATTGGTTATTTGAATAGATTGGAAATGCCAAGGGCTGAAAAACTTCTGTTCACAGTGAGCAGAAATGAGTGAAGCTTTTGGCGCAGTCTCTTCGCCATTTCCATATTCGTCTTTTTTTGAGCCACTAGTTTTTGCTCCAGCGGCCTTGATAGGCTTAGGGTGTGCACAGCAACCGGGCGCTCACATGACAACCCTGGCCCGGGCTGGAGCTGACCATACACGAAAAAAGGTGTGAGCTGGTGGTGTCTAACCTGACATACTCTTGTTGTTGACAGTTCCAGAAACCGTTCTCTCACCTCCCACGCGTCTTCTGGCTGGTAGACAACTGCTCCCAGCGATCTGCTCCGCCACGCTTTCCACAATCGAAATCCACGCCAAAAACGGCCAAGAATTCGTCCTCAGAGCTGCTCTCTCAGTGCCAAACGTCGCTTTCTGACTTCTCACGCTTTCCACAATATCTCTCTACTTCCACCACAACGATTGACAAAGCCAGAAGCCGGTCTCTCACCTACCACGGGTCTTCTGGCTGGTAGCCACCTGCTCCCACCGATCTCCTTCGCCACGCTTTCCACAATCTAATTCCACCCCAAAAACGACTGAAAAGTCGTCCTCACAGCTAGAGCGAAAATGTTGCAAGCGTGCACATGACCTGGCTACTTGCAGCTCCGGCGCGACGATATCCGTGCGGTGTCCATGGTTAAGTTGCGTCCTCGCTGCCATTGCACGCAGCCGGATGCGGCAGAGAAAACCAGGAGCTCACTGCCAGAGTTCTCTGATGCGCCCCCCCATCGGCTGGGGTCGGCGGATACAATGGAATCCTGCTTCTCTGGCAAGACCGTTCAAGTAGAAAATATTGGAGTTCAGAGTGCCCAAAAAGCATCAAACACGCATCAACAAAGGACCTCTTGCACCATGTATTTTCTTCTAATTGAAACCTTGCTTGAAAAACCACCAGCATTGCACCTTTTATTGGACATATTCAAAACATTTCTTCTAAAATCGAATACCGGATTATATATATCTCAAACTTTGGTCTTTTCCCCCACTCTCAAGTTGACGTTTGACTCGACTCCACCAACACCACACTGCATATTTTACATGCTTCTATTCTCCTCGCGCTGTCCTACCTTGCGTGTATCCATCTTCTCAAGTTATCTATAGGGCGGTAGAGGCCCTAGTCTCATTCACATGCGCTCACAGCCCACTCAGCTCGGAAGTGCCACAGGGTGAGGCCACCCTCGGAAATTAGGAGGTGCTCTTTTTTGAGGTATGGCGTTGGCCCATGGCAAAAGATTACGCTCGCAGGTTAGACATAGCTCAAGCCGCTTCTTTGATGATAGGATGTGAGGACTTTATTCAGGTGAAGATCCCTGGAGTCAACAGGTTCACTTGGACTTGGGGTCCAGGGTTACCCAGATGTACGTACAAGGGGTATTTACTCATATTTTTTTTCCCTCAGGCTTTCCATGTTCGTGTGAGGGTCAATAACCCTGCGGCGGCTGGCGTTCGAGCTCCAATGGATTGATGGATTCATGAAACCTGTCCCAGTTCTCCTACATACAGCAATGAATTGGCATTTGCAAAGACCAAGGATCACGTACAATCACTTATCAAACAGCAGGTGAACACATACAGGTTCATCGTGAGACTTGCTATTTTGGTCACACTTGTCGTTACCTAAAGACCACCGTGTTCGACCATGGCGGAAAAGGAGGAAAACGAAGAAGACCTTGATTTTGATGATGACTTCGATGATGAGGAGGATTTGGGATGGTCATTCAACTATTTCTTGGTTTGCATCCTGCTGCCTGCGTTCAATGGCTTCATCAATGGCTATTCGTGGTCTGGCCTTTCTCTTCATTATGTAGAGATGGGTTGGCCCTTGACAAACGTTGGCTGGCCGTGCATGATTGGCTTTGCCTTGCGCCTGGTTTTTCAGCAAGTCCAGATGCGAGCAGGCTGGGCCAATGGGTGGACCGGACTAACTTGTATAATCAATGAGTAGCTCGCAATTGGATGTTTGAGTTACTGACAGTGTTTCACGATCCTTTGTCTCAGGTCTGCTATTTGGTGAGGCTTTCAGGGACAAGGGTTCACGGAACCACAAAGACCTCGATGTAGGAAGTCCCTTTCAGAAATCTAGTCGTTGATATGGGGCATCCTCTCTTGTAAGAGTGAATCTGCTGGCCGTTTTGTGATATTTAGTAGCGCGCAGCGCACAGAGGCTTTTGGGTCTCGGTGCCTTTGGCAATCGTGCACTTGGGCACAGCGATTGTGGGCACCATCTACACTACGGAGGACGGTTTGCTAACTGAGCGGGTGGGGGATGTTTCGTGGGAAGGGCTTTCAATGGTGGGGGAACTATGTGCAAGGGGCTTTCTCGGCCCCTTTTGCTGATCTCGATTTGATGATTGCACTTGGAGGAGTGGGCCGTTGCGCTGGAGATTGCAGTGATGCAGGGGGTGGACCCTAGTATTACTGTCGAAGGCAGGACTGTTTGGATTTGAATAAAATGATCCGATGAATTGAAAGTTAAACCTTGGAACATGCTCAGCATGCTGCCAGAACACCACTGCTCATATATTATCATGTAGGCTGAAACGCACCATTTTCTCGACTTTCCAAGAGCTACAGTAGGTGACATGAACGCACGCACTCCCCTTCCAGTGATTCACTGGAGTATGTGCGGTCACATTGGCGTGAATGGAAATCAGTCTGGCTCAAGCCCCTTTCAGTTGATCTTTAGCAGGATGTAGGCCGGCATTCACGCCTCTTCATTCAAAGTCTATCGGACTTCCGCTTCACATTCCAAAAGCAAACCACTCCACTGGAGGTCAGCTCAAAAGAATTATGGAAGCCGCCGACATTGGGAAAACGCATTTCCATTGAAGCTCAATTCTCAAGGGTGGTCTTCCTTTGTCAAGACCAATTGTGCCAAAGAACTCCTCGTGGATATAGCACCCAAAATCCATTCGGAGAAAGCCGGGGCAGAGTCGTCCTTTCTTTCTCTGCTTCAGACAGGGTCTTTTCAAGAAAGCAGTGTATCCAGTCCAGGGCTCCGGCATGTACTGCGCCGGCTTTCGACGCTTCGACAGGAGAATCGCATTCATCCAAGCACACCCGCAGCGCCGTGTGTCCATTCGTTCTCAGGAAGGATGTGCAGGTTCCTCGTCTGGAAGAGCTTCTTCCTGGGAGTGCAGTTTGTTTTCACCATTTGGGTGACACTACCCCGGGACGAGACAATCTCCAAAGTGGACTCTCAGCCTCCTTCTTCTGGACGCTTCTTTTGCACCTGGAACAGCTCACGTCCACTGCCTATCCATCGTCCAGAGCCTGTTGAGGCACCTGTCAAACAGGTTCTCCATGGTTTCATCAGGCTCTGGATCTCGCGTCCAAGTTCCGTTGCAGGTGTAATCGTCGAGGAAAGGAATCGCTGACGTGTGCACATCAGCTACAACATCTGGAGCGAGGCTTGTGATATACTCCTTGAGCACCATCACCATCCCCTCTATGTTGATGAGGTCGATCCCTTTTCAAAGCCCCTTTTTCGAAGGTTTACCTCTGTTCAGCCTTCCTGTTCGTCCTCTGGGGTCGGAGTCGAGGAAGCGGGTTCCCAACATGTCGCTGCTCTTGATCACCGGTCACATCCTGAAAGGTGAGTAGCTTTTTCTCTTCCGCCCGATGTTGAACTGGTCTTGTTGATGTGCTTCACGAGCCCGAGGAGCCCCTATGGCCTGAGAGGGCATTTTTTCAAAAGTTCCTCAAGCACTGGCCCATGTTGACACCCATACACACGCCCCATCGCAGATCAGCTGTCCAAGAAGACCTTCTCGAAGTGGACTTGGTGTAGACCCTGCTGACGCCAACGCTCTCCACGTTTTTTAGAAAAGAAAAAAACAGAAGTAGGTCCTCCTGCTTCCCCTAATATTGCCTTGTTCCTCACCGGCCTCGCCCTCTCTGACGACCATGGATTCTGAGGTATTTGAGGCATTGCCATACCTTCTTGACTTTCATCTGCTTGTGAGGGTGGAGTCACCTCTATGGGAACCTTTGCGCCACCCACCGGCCGGGGACCAACAGAACTTCCTGTTCAGCGGACTTTCTAGAACACGTTTCCTTTTGTGCTCATAACCCATGTGCGCCATTTAGGTTTTCCAAGGGCTACAGTAGATGACGAGACCGCACGCGATTATGTACTTGCGTCCCCTGTGGCATTGTGCAGGCATCGCATTCGATGTCTTTGGGCTGTCCGAAGAGCTGGCGCGGCAAGCGTCCTCCACAGTGCTGGCGGTCTTTACCATTGCGGTTGCCAGCGCGGTGACCATCGGAGGTATCATCTATGATGGTTTCGGGTGGAAAGGCATGTCGGTCTTCCACGTGATCTGTCAGTCGGGGATGTTGCTCCTATTTGCAACCCAACCGGTGGTGTGGCGGTCCTTCAGGGAGTTCTTTTTCAAAGCGAGTTCCGAGGACGAAGAGGAGTCAGGGTAAGTTGTTGGGGTTGATGTGTTACGAAACAAATCCCACCAAAGCCAGCATTCACCCGTTGATCTGCAGGAAAGTGACATGGAGGCAGCCCTTCCAGTTGTTCCAACGGAGCCGTCTGGATCTACGAAAGATGATTTGCAGCTTGAGGACATCACCGAGCATGATCTGACACTGCCAGGAGCAGCGAAGGACGAGGCCCCAGTCCAATCTGTTGATCCAGGTGCAGATGACCAAAAAGCCACCTCCAAGAGAGAAACCCAGGCTTCATCGATAGGCAGGGAAACGACCACATCTGTCGTAGTGCAAGACAGAAAAACACAAGCCCTGCAACAAAACCGTGGCAGAAAGACTCAAGACTCACAGGGAAGCCGTGGCAGAAAGACTCAAGACTCACAGGGAAGCCGTGGCAGGAAGACTCAAGACTC
>CAXAMN010005703.1:83398-143317 GCA_963970005.1 Durusdinium trenchii
CCACACACCATGCCGACCAGAAAGATGGACATCTTGATTGACTGGCCTGCAAAGATTGAAGTCCTGAGGTGGTGCTTCCCGACGGGCAGGATGATGCTGAGGAGGAAGATGGCTCCTGAAGCAGACAGACCTCAATCTGAGCGTGTTTGTTGCCAGCAACCTGTGCTAGAGCTGCTAGGGTTTGATGCCCAGTTTGGGGAGAATCATGATCATTATTTTTTTCTGCAAACCTCACCTTTGAAGATGAAAGTCACAAGAATCCTTTGTTTCTGGTTTCCAATCAGTAATACAGTAATACATGGAACAGCGTTATCAGCCATATTGGACCAGGTTAATGATTGACGATTCTGGCCAAAGGCCAAGCAATGTCTTTGGGGCACGGGGATGTAACACAAGTCCCGTTTTTCCGCCTGACAGACACCTTGTGAGCGCCTGAAGGGCGGCTTTTTTTTTTTTTTTTTAATTTTTACATAAGCCGTGTGGCGATGGCAAAAAGGAGCGATCCTGACCACCTCTTTGGAGCCTCACCGAGAGGGCCCTCATGGAATGACTCACCAGATTCTGCTCCTAGTTTCCTTTTTAGGCACACCGAGTTCTGACCCGCAGTCATGTGTCAAATCGGCCGAAGACACCCTTTTGATACGTATTCAGCATTAGGTGTAAACCAGTGGCCTTGTCTGAGAACGACTCTCTTGATCTTTTGGATGTGAAGTGAATGTATCAACTTGTGTTTTGAAGGTGCTTGAAGTATTTGTGCTTCTCAGAACCTTGGAAGGACCTTTTGCGGGCAGATGGGGTACTGTACCCCTGACGAAGCTGTGTACGCTCCTTCTTTTGTGTCAACCACCGAACATCGTGAAAGCCGCGAGGTGAAAAAGGATTTTAAGGACCAACGCCAGACATTGTTTCCTAGGCCGATCTGTGGTAGTGCTCAGACTTGCTCACAGCGGGTCACAGACTTTTCGGGTGAAACCGGTCACCGCTTTGCTGATGGGTGCAACCTTCAAAGGCAGATGAGCCGTGCGAATGGCGCAACGCGCGAGGTGGTGCGCGTTGCGCAACGCGCATGACAGGAGCACAACTTTCCATCACATGAGTTGCTTCATGAAATCCTTTGAAGCCATCAATGAAGGTCGGAATTCCCGATGACCATCTTGAGAAGTGAGCTGCTAGCTCCACTAGCTGCTGGTCCTTTCGGGTCACAGGTGTTTCGCATCCGAATGAAGATCCTGGAGCTTGGGAAAGATCCGTCTCGTGGACGATGGCGGGAAATTGGTGAACTAACCATCGTCCAACGGCTTCAATGCGAGGCACCGTCTTAAACGTGGTTGTCATTCTCACATGGGCAGCGAGACACAACCACAGCATAAGCGAGTACAACCAAAATACCAGGGAACCACCAACACAGAACCGATACACCACCGGCACATCACCCAAGCGTGAGCAAGACACCGAAACATGACCGAGACACCAGCTAAACATAACCGAGACACCGGGACACCACCGCCCTGGCTGGCGGCCGTGGCCGCCTAAAGAGTGTACGACCCCAAGCTATGATGGGGAACAACACTTTCATTTGGATTGTAAAACCTCTCGTATGGGGCTTTTATTTTTATTTTTATCCTTTATTAAGCAACAGCAGTGAAAGATATGATGGCAGCCATTTATTTTATAATGCTGCAGGAGACCAACAAAGGATTAATGAAATGGCTGCCATAAACTCATTTGTCTCTTTTTACTATTGTGCATTCTCGATTATTTCGCTCCATTTTTTCATTGAATTATATCAGAAGAACAAACAAATCTATCATTCACTTTTGTTCCTCTTGTCCGCCTTTTGCCACGCATTTCAATCAAGATGGAAGAATGAAGGGGCAAAAGGAAATGACCCCATCGAGTCCATCGTGAGGGCTCTTTCCACAGCCGATGCCACAGGGAAGAGACAGATGGGCCCCTTCACCGCTGTCATTCACCTTCCAGTTCTTTCCTGCAGTTGGACCCTCCTATGCTGAATGAAATTATATGAGAAATCCCTTCATAATTTCATTCACTCACCTTCCTTTCACTTCATTAATTAAACAGTCTACATGAACCGATGCCTGTGGTGAGGATGGGCTGAGCATCCAATGGGTTCAGGATACGTGCAGCATGTGTAGAGGAGAATCCGTTTCCACTTCCAAATGTGAGTGGCTCATGGAGCTTGCCATGAAGCTGGGCGCAGATTGAGGGTTGATTCTCAACTTCGGATTCGGGGTGGTGAGGTGATTGCAAAGGAGTTAAATTTTGCATTTTTCCTTTATATAGTTGTACTACTGTTGATGTACGAAATCCTGCACCACCAGACCAAGACACTTGACAAGGGTTATAGAGCAATCCCCATGCCCCCCCCATTCAATGTTGGCACTATAGGTCGCAGTAGGTGGATTTCGGACTTTCAACTTTTTCTCGTTTTCGGACGAGCGTCGGCCCAATGTTAAAGAGGGAGCACGAGGGCAGGAACGCACGGACACAAAGTGGTGCAGGATTTTGTCCATCAACCGTAGTACACGTCCGTGTGGAACAGGTGCAACTCTTTCGAGACACTCTGATCACGTTCTGCTTAAAGCAAAGCCCAAAGGGGCCGGCTCGTTCCACCTCATTCCATTTTTTTCCGGACGACTTACAGAAGACACCAAGCAATGTTGCGATCAAAAGCCTCGCGGGATTTGGTCACAGGAATGTGCACCTTGTCAAAGGGTCACCATCGGGTCACCACCGGGTCACCACCCTGAGCAAAGCCAGACGTATGTTTATTTTTTTGCAGTTTTTAAGGATGACTGCCATGGGATCTAGGACCACACGTGATCGTAGAATCCGACGATTCGTTTGGCTATTCAGTCCTTTCTGTGCCCTTAGGAGCCATGAACAATCTGGATTGGCCACAATAGTTGCTCCTTGAAACAAAATAAACATCAACCAACCTCCAACACACCCCTTTTCGAAAGGTCATTTTATTGAATCCTTGAATCATTTTGAATCTGTAGATTTGTTTGAAGAATCTAATTGTGAACGGAAGATATATAACATGTCATTTTAAGCCCTTCTCTGAACTTCTCTCCCTTTACATTTTACATTAATGCGGCAGTGATGCTACCATGGTGGAGAAGAAGGATGACCCAGAGGAGGTCGAGTTTGATGATGACTTCGATGATTATGAGGATCTGGGATGGTCATTCAACTACTTTTTTGTTTGCATCCTTTTGCCCACGTTCAATGGCCTGATTAATGGCTATTCGTGGTCTGGCCTTTCTCTTCATTATGTAGAGATGGGTTGGCCCTTAACAAACGTTGGCTGGCCGTGCATGATTGGCTTTGCCTTGCGCCTTGTTTTTCAGCAAGTCCAGATGCGAGCAGGCTGGGCCACGGATATCTGACGATCACGGGTTTCGTGACACAAGTTCCCTTGGAACATAGTAACAATGTTCGCTACTAGTAACAAGTGCCACGCTACTAGGAACAAGTGCCTTACTAGTAGTAACAAGAAGCGTATTTCTTTCTCTGTTTTCTGCTGTGCATGTCAAAAAAGTTTGATCAGAGAAACCGTGAACTATTGACAACTGCACTAAGAACTTGTGAACGCGTGTTCTTTTTCTTAAACAATGGAGTTATGATGACATTTTCTGATGGGTTCCTTTCTTTGCGGTTGCCGAGGAATAAAAACCAGGATTGGCGACCCATCCCCACTTGCAACGAAAAGATCCATCTCCCTCGTGCGTAAGTACAAGTCAAGGAATACTTCCTGCCCAAAGCACCATTCATCATTCCTCTTTGCCCTGATTCGCTGCAGAAGCCTTTCATATCTTGACACCGAGGTTCTGGTAATGGGCTTCCCAACAAGTAACCATTCAGTAAGGGATCTTGGGCGGTTCCAATGCACGCCAGAACCAAACCGTCCTGTACTCACTTATTCAATCCCCGTTTTCACTTCATCAATTCAGACTTGGGCGTGCGACTTCACGGGATGTCCAGCTGGGGCAGGAAGCAGTTTCTTTGACTAGTTAAACCATGTTGTCACCCCAGAATCCCTCGAATCGCACTTTCAGATCCACCGAAAATCACAGACGCGCTTAGATACGCAGCACGATTCACGTCCAACTCAGCGCTGCTTCCTTCCCAAACAAGGTCGGACATCTTCAAAAGAACACCCATAAGAATCTGCGATGTGAATGTGACGTGGGGAGTTTTCACGTGCAACTACTGCTTTCACAGATTTTTGTTGATGGATTTTGGAACAGATCGATTCACCGGACCTGATGACTCCACCTGTGCCGCGAGGCTTTTGGGTCTCCGTGCCTTTAGCAATCTTTCACCTGGGCACTGCGATCGTGGGCATGATCTACACCACAGAGGACAAACCCTGAGTGGGTGGGTTGACGGCTGCAAGACGCCTGTGTTTCATGAAGGAAATAACCTGAGAATCTATCAGATGTGAGGGGCATTCTGGCCCTTTTGATTAGCTAGGCCCGCACCTGTGATTATATAATAAGTGTTATTGCTTGGGAGCTCATCGAACTCAGCGCGCAATAGAGGAGTGGGCTGTGGCCTTGGAGATAGCGGTCATGCAAGCGTTGGACCCTAGTATCACTGTCGAAGGTGGGCTCTTGTGGATTGAAGTAGTGACAATTCCCATTCTTCAGAGCCAGTTTGCATGTTGCTTGGGAACCGACAAACAGGATAGGTAGTGAAGGTAGTGGTTAGCAAGGTTTAGCATCCATCAGGCTGCTCTATCTCCGAGTGCTCTGGAGTCAGTGTTGCCTGTGGTGACCCTGCCAGGCATCGCATTTGATGTCTTTGGGCTGTCCGAAGAGCAGGCACGGCAAGCGTCCTCCACAGTGCTGGCGGTCTTTACCATTGCGATTGCCAGCGCGGTGACCATCGGAGGTATCATCTATGATGGTTTCGGGTGGAAAGGCATGTCGGTCTTCCACGTGATCTGTCAGTCGGGGATGTTGCTCCTATTTGCAACCCAACCGGTGGTGTGGCGGTCCTTCAGGGAGTTCTTTTTCAAAGCGCGTTCCAAGGACGAAGAGGAGTCAGGGTAAGTTGTTGGGGTTGATGTGTTACGATACAAATCCCACCAAAGCCAGCATTCACCAGTTGATCTGCAGGAAAGTCACACGGAGGCAGCCCTTCCAGTTGTTCCAACGGAGCCGTCTGGATCTACGCAAGATGATTTGCAGCTTGAGGATATCGACGAGTATGATCTGCCAGGAGCAGTGAAGAATGAGGCCCTAGTCCAGTTTTACAATCCGAAACGCAGAAAGATTAGCTCCAACAGAGGAACCAAGGCCTCAGTGGTAGTAGTAGGCAGAAAGAGCCAAGACTCACAGGGAAGCAGCCATGACTCTAGTGGAAGCCGCCCAAGAGCCAAGACCGAAGACTCAGTAGGCAGTGCCAGAAAGAGCCATGACTCTGGTGAAAGCAGTGGCAGAAAGACACAAGACTCACAGGGAAGCCATGGAAGAAGGACTTTGGACGCACAGGGAAGCCATGGCGAAGGAACCCGTGCATCCCGTGCATCCATTGCCACCAGAAGGACTCAGATGACCATGGGGACTCGTGTGACCGGCATGACACGTGGCACAGTGCTCACCGGGAAGTCAGCCCGTACCATCCGCACAGCCTTGACTGCTCGCTCTCAGATGACCCGGGGGACCAGCAAGACACAGGGGACCGTCCTGTCGCGCATGACCGCGTTGACCAGTTTTAAGGACAGAAAGGGGGAGGAGGCTGGAGGGTCTACTCCACTGGTTCATGGACCTAGGACTTTATGTCAAACCTGTAGCTTACATGTGCAGATCTCCGGACATTTGCTCGCCCCTTTCAGGACTCGGACGACTTCCAATATCACTTTGGCGCCCACAGCGCTCTACGCCCTGCCATTGCCCGACGGGCCGGAGGGCCAGCCGAAGTTGAGGAAGATGACAATGTGGAGGATGAGCCCAAACCCAAAGGCATTCCCAAGGCAGGCCGAAATTATGATGACTTGGTGAAACAAAGTGATTGAGTGATTGGTTCAAATAGGTTCAGTGACAGCTTCACACACTTTTGCGTCGAAAGTGATAGTTTTCGGGGCCTTGGTGCCTAGACTGCGAGAGATTGCTCGAGTTGACAGGGTCACCTCCAATTGATATGCATTTGATGTATATGATGCTGGCAACTCCAATTTTGGGATGACCATTTTCTTCGAACGACAAAACTTTTTTGGAATGAACCCCAAGCAAGATCATGATCCATTTGGACTGTGGGAAGGATATCCGAACGCCTTCATTCTTGATCGTGCTTTGCTGCTTCAACAACACCGCTGTGTACGTCCTCGAGTTCGCGACCTTCGCCATTTTCTTTAAGGAGAGGATTCGACCAGCGAGGTCGAGTGCGAACGCAAGGGCCGCAAGGGCGCAAGGGAAGTGAACCCTCGTACTTTGGATCGTACACTCCTTTTCAAAGACTGCCAGCACCAACCAGCTGGATTGAAGTCAAACGATCTTCCATATTTGGGGTTTCCCGGGTCATTTCAGAACGTGCAGCGAAAAGAACGAATCCCTCATTTAAACATTAATGCCTACCAGATTAACTGCAAAATCTTGCCTGTACTTTTTCAAGTTGTATTTTTGGCTTCTTTCCATTAAGTTCCCTTAACAGTTAACAACTAGTGATTACCAAAAAGGAAACATTGGATGACCTTGTTTGACTCTTTTGGTCCTTCTGTCTGCACCGTTTGATTTGGAGAAAGAGAAAGAACAAAAAACCCTCCAATATAACGATATCCTTTGTACGCTCTTCCCACATCAACGTGTTATTGTTGTTGATTTTGTTGCCAATATTTTTGATGAAGTAGGAGATAGGTGAAGACAGTCGTGGTCGGGCCTATTTGTCTCTTCCCTGTGGCATCCAAGTTGGAACAGTATTATCTGCCCTTTAGTCTTTGACAATGAATTATTTGTCCCTTTCTGTAAAACACGGAGATGAATACTATTGGAAATAAGGTTCATACACTTAATGCGCATTGCGCGCTCGCGCTTGAAACGTCAATTTGCGCTTGAATGTATATTTTCCAAACGCTGCTTTTTTGGTGGCAAAATATGTGTCAACATGTAAAGAACTGCTTTGCTTGTTACGCGTCCGTCCAACTCCTTTGGTAGTATTGTTGTCGTCATTTGTTCAAATTGATATCCGGTATTCTTTGGTAGGGTTTGAAACGTCTCATTATTTGTCTGCGTGGAAACACTTATCATGATTGGTGTTTTTTTGGGAGAAGATATATGCTTTACGCTTTACCAGTCTTTTGCGCTGAGTATGTTGTTCGGATGAATAAATCGTGTGCGGGCACTTGAACATACGTTTCTGCAATCGGCGAACATTTCTTAAGTGCTTCGTGGTCTAGTGGTCTATGAAAGTTAGCTTCTGTTTGGACACCGAGCTTCTTTGGTTTTCTTTTTGGTATAAACTATGTGATTGCATCTCAAAATGTTTTTGGGTTTGGTGGAACACCGTTTTCGACATCCAAAAATGCTTGCTTGACACTGCGTTTCTTGCATCGTTCGTGTACATTCGCTGCTTAGCTGTAGTATATGTTTTGCGTTCTGTTGAAAAACCTCCTCTTTGCTTGCGAATATTTGTTCAACTTGCGTGCTTTTGTTGGAATTATGCGCTTGTGCGTCCAAAACACCATCTTCCTCGTGCCGATCCTCAATCAAGTACGTTCTTTTTTTACAACTGCGTTCATTGCACCTTTCGAGTTTTAATTCTGTGTTTGCCCTTAAAATGCAGCTACCTCGTTTGGTGACAATATCTATTTTGTTGTCATCTGTGTATATATGCTTTTCATTCTATGGCCGAATAACAATTGTGTAGACCCTTTTTTCCTTGGTGCGAATCTCTTGGTGTGCTGTATTGACTTGGTTCTTGAGGCATAAACTATGCGCAGGCACTTAAACATAAAATCTGACCATCGTAAGTAAGTGCTTCGTGGTCTATGAATCGTACATTCTGCTTGGATATTGATCTTGATTTTGTAACTTGACATGAAAACTAAGCGATCGCATCTAAACATATCTTGGTTTTTGCGGAACATGGTATTCCATATTCGATATGTGAAAAAACAATGCAACAAACAATTCGGGTTGTCAGCCGGGTTGATTTCTCATGCTGGCTATAAACTCATTCTTCTAAAATGAAAAAGGCCCTTGTTGACTTCTCCAGGATCTATCATTCATTTCAGTAGACGAAAAGAAAAAAAACATAAACCAACATTAATGGTGAAGGTGTCACAAGGTGGATTCACCATTAATATTCTTGGCTAATAAGATAGACTAGACATAAAGTATGTCAAGAATATTGATGACCCGGTAAGTCGTGGAAAGTCTTGGAAGGCTCACACACACACTTATAGAAATGCGTACTGACTCGAATGCCACTCGCCACACGGCAACCTAAGAAACCAGAATCCTGAAAAGTCAGGTACAGGAGGCCTCAGCAGCTCTAGTCATTAGGAGGCCAAAACCAAAACCAAAGAAGCGAAACGACGACAAGGCGAAATGACGGCGTCCGCTCACATCTGCAGAGTGCAGTAGACCTTTACTGGGAGTGGTGTCACAGCTTGTAGGTGCACAAGGTTGATCAGACCTGGCTTCCACCATCACGCGTAGCTTCATTGGCATGCGTTTGCGTGATGGCCGCATGCCCCCTGCTTAAACAGGAAAACATTCCAAAAGGTTACACACACACACACACACGCCTCCAGAGGGGAGGCGGGAAACTCTAAGGTGTAGGCGATGGTGTACGTGTGTGCGCAGTAAGACAAACGAATGAAGACATGAGAAGAGGACAAGACGGGACAAAGGTGTGTGTGTGGTTGCAATGAAAGGGAACCAAGTGCACAGGGACAACCGGTGAAAGCCCACCTCATTGTACAGACCTGGGCGACCTAAAACCTGTGTTGAGGTAGGTTGCGCACGAACACTCTAGGGGCCCGGCCATGTGTGCGCAAAAGAAGAAAAGAGACGAGATGAAAAGACATGAAGACAGGAAGACATGAAAGAAAGGAGGAAAACAGATGTATGTGAAGGGGAAAAGGATGAACAGGGAAGCAAATGGAGGGGACGAGAAACGATGAAGCCAAGCCTCATAAGAAACACCTGGGCAGACCTCGTTTACATGTGAACGCTGTGTGAACAAGCTTCGGCCGCTGCGGCCTCGTACGCCCTGCCAAAGTGGCTGTGTCACAGCTTGTTCAAAAGTTCAAAAGCAGGTACACCAGGTTGATCAGACCTGGCTTCCACCAGCACGCATAGCTTCGTTGGCATGCGTTTGCGTGATGGCCGCATGCCTGCCGCTTAAACAAGGGTTGAGCCAGCTTTCAGGGTGAAGGGTGGTGCTGCGACTTACAAACACCAACGTCCGTTATAGACCACATCCGCCATCAGCTCAGAGACGGTTGGGTCCGGGAGATCCTTTGCCGGCGAGCTGTTGAAGCTGGCACCGCTGTGTCTGACGGCTGGTGCAAGAATGTCTTGAATGCGTCGATTGAGACGCTGATTGCAAGCAATTGGGCCTGGTACGAGCCACTGATGTTTGCAAGGCGGGCTGGCGCCTCTTTTTAATGTTCAAGAATGGCACGTTCGCCTGCTGTTCTCATTGCTTTCAATGACCCCCACTCTCTCTCTCTCTCTCTTTGTGTTTCCTAGTAATAGCGGCGCAGTTTGTAATGTCGTGTCATTAGCCACACGCCCTTGACGCCAGCGCCTGGCACAGATGGAAGCCGCAAGAGACAGGCGGGATATCCTAGCTATTGACGGGAACTGCAAGCTCCACAGACGCACGTGTGGAATGCCTTTTGCAGAAGTGATCACTTCCCCGTACTTGAAACAAACTTTTGCTGCGAGGCTGCAGCGCAATGCCCCATGGTCGAGACATTTGCAGCTGCAAGCATGCAGGTGACAGGGACCGCCCGGAACTGCCAAGGGCAGAGCAAGTGGGGAGACATCGGCTCAACAGAGAGCGCTTCACAGTCAAAAGGATGCGTGCCACCTGGAAATCCAGATGCAAGGCCACGGTGTGCGCAGTCAAAGAGGAGGCCTTGGCCAAGTACTTTGCCTCCCAAGCTGACAGAAACATCAGAAGAAGGGAGCGGCAAGTTGAGGCTCGCAGGATTTCGGCTGCGCTGGGCCAGAACTCTTTTTAGCCCCTTGGCATTCTCTTCAACCTTGGCAGAGTAGCGTGCGCAGCACCCACAAGGAATCGGCCAAGGATGCTCACGTGGCAGCAAGGGCTGCTGGATTTTTGCTTGCTGTCACAGAGTCTGGCCTCCTGCTGGACGTGATGGAACACTTAGCACAGCAACTAAGTTGACTGACCCCACACAGGCCCATGGATCATTCCGCACTGATAAATCGACTTTCGCCACACACACACACACACACTGGTCGAAGAGTGGGGCGCGCCTTTTCAGTTGGACCAACCAGCACTTTCCCGGTGATGAACTCATCAGGAGGGGAGTAGTCTCAACCGCAAGCCTTGAATGCTGTTTAATTCCCACCATGTCAGTGTTGCCTTTTTGACGAGGAGTTTCACGGGTGGGAGGCTGCGACTTGGGCGAGCCTGGCGCAGACCAGCGGAGATTTGGTGGCAGCGGTCATGATGAAGGTCTTGAGGAACAACGTGGACGAGGTCCTCCAAAGCAGGGCTAAACCTTTACATCCGACGTGTCTATCACTTATTATAGTCTGGAAGGCATATCCCATGATTCTTAGTGGGCCCCGGCTTTTTCCTTGCCCAATGACAGGTAGAAAAGGGCAACAATTCAGGTTCTGTCTCGTGGACTTTTGGCACATGGCGCGGATTGGTTGAAATTGGGCCCAACAGGGAACAAATGGGTATGGTTCAATACAAAACACCCAAGAAAATGGTCTTGCTGCAAGAGATTTCCCTCTGATTCATGTGCTAGTTGCTAGGCCTCAGCCTCTCCCTCATTTCTCCGTTACCCGCCCAAGTTCACTGGACTGTTACAATACCGAGTAAGCAAAAAGTAGACACTAATAGACACCAGGTAAAATAGCAAAAAAACAACAACAATTCATCTACTAATCAACGCACAATTAAAATCAATCAATCAATGAATTGACTAACTGGTTATTTCATTAGCTCAACATTATCATTCCTTGCTCAATTCTGTCAATCTTGGGGGTCAACTGAGGTTTTCAGGGGTTTGATCCGTAGGTTTCCAGCTTTTGGAGCATAGGAGGGGGATCATGAAGCTCAAAGTGAAAGGAGTGCAAGATGTGCAATTTTTAGAATGAAGTATAAATGCAGGCTGAACTATTTCTGCAAACCCTCTGCAAACTGCTGTTGCCACCATCATTGATCTTGCATCCCTCAAGATTCATTCAGCTTTTTCTTTGGTTGATCCCCTGGAAATGGAAGAGGCCGAGAATGTGGGCTGGCTGCGCCGCATCACAATGCAACCATACAATCTAGCCTGCCTCCTGTTCTGCTGGACGCTCTGCAATTTGGGCATGATCAGCCCTTTGTTGCCTGTTGCGGTCACGGCGCAGATCATCATGGGCACGGTTTTTGTCTACACCATGAAGATGAGCACAGACCTAAACCTCTTCTACTCCATGGGGGATACTGCCGTCTTCCTGAAGCTTCAGGTCAATTGCAGCTTTGATTGAACTTGGCAACGTGGAAACTGTTTGAGATTTTGGGAAGTAAACAAAAAGGAGATCTTCGAGCTTCTGTAATGAGGAGCCCAAAGTGTTGCTGCCTTGAGAATCTTTGTCATTGACGACGCGCGCAATCATCACTAAACCATTTTTTCGAGTTCTCATGCTTTCCCCAAACCACCACAGCACCAGCCAACTTGTTGACCCCACACATAAAAAACTCGGCGCATGGAGCTTAAGAAGACTCCGGTTCCTCAATTGGCTTTGACAATCTCATGTCAGATGTCTTTGCTTAAGCTGGGACGGCAGTGCAGGCTGCTTGGCAGGAATGCATTTGTATGCATTTTGTTTGTTGGAATCTTGCTGACATCTAAAGTGGTTTTGCAGAGCCTTTGCAGACTTCTGCACCTTAAGCAGAGGCTTGCGCCCCCATAACGTGACCACACTGTCAACAATTTTTCCCACCGAACCGAGCCTGAGAGATAATGGAAAGCAACAGAGCTCCGGCGATGCCAACATTGTTATGCCACTGCCCACCACCGAATGATAGGCATAGAACCTCAAACGATCTTCTCAGCTGCGAGCCATCACGTATGGAGTCTATAGAGGTTCATACCTGGATTGCACGTAACGCGACTTTGATATGCAATCTATTTGTGACCTAGCACGGTCAGATGTCACACAGATATGATGAGATTAAAACGTTTCTCCTTCCTAGGCCGTTCTCTTTGTCTTCGAGATACGTCTGAGACACATCTCCAAGACACCTTGCCTGACTCAAGCCCTCTTCTATGTTTGCTTGGCGTCGAGCCACAACAACACTTGGGATCACGTGCGATGTCAGCATCCAAACTGTGCGTTCGACGCCAGAGAAGTAGTGCTAGGAAGCAGTTCCTCCGTAACCCCTCCAAACCTAGAAGATCCCCTTCAGCCCACTTTTCCCACAGACACAGACACACGCACACACTCACTTGAGATTTAGTATGTACGGTCTGAATGCCACGTGTCCTGCGGTGTAAAGGGAAATCTCTATAAGTGATGCAGCGGAGTCCAATCACCTTCAAGTTCAGGAAAGTCACGAAGGTCAACAAGCTTCGAAGAGGCTCCAAAAGCTCCAAAGTTCAAGGGGTCGTGAAGAGTTCCAAAGTCCAAAAGACTCAAACATTTTAATTGGACGAACGATCAAAATTGAAGAGCGCAAGTCTGCAAAACTCACTCGCCCTTTCCTGCAAAACCAGTGTAATGGACAAAGTCTTGTTCTATTAGCAAGCAAGGACCAATCAGATATTCTCCAGCCACCATGCAGGTACACTGGGATGTTCAGTCCCAGTATCACCAGGAAATCGAGAGTGTCTTCGTTGATGGCAGACTCTCGTTCCTGCTGCAACCCCGTGCTATATTGACTGCCTGTGATCCCAAGGTGCGCACACACACACACATTGATGACACGGAGTCACCAGTGGTCGAGCCGCGGGTGGAGTTGGTACAGTAAGGCCAAGAAAAGTGTATCAAAAGCAGAGTCCAGTCGCTTGCGTGATCCTACCCCGCCTTCGCTTTCGACTGGGTTGCCGGGGTCTTGCGGCGCAACAAAGCCAGTTCTAGGTGCCGCGCTCGTGTCTGTGTGACGTTGTTGAAGCAGTATTGAGAGTTTTTGAAACGGTTTGGTACAGATAGATATAGATAGAACCATGTACATAGATTGCGTCGACCTGCGTTGTTAGAGCCTGCAATCTGAAAGCACTGTGCTTGACGCACCGTTCAAAGAACGGTCAGAACCTGCTGGGCCAAGGCAAGAATGCCGAAGCAATTGGCGGTTGCATCTTCAGCTTTCTGGGCCCATTTCTCTTCGAGCATGTGAGTGCCTTTTTCCCCTTCATGGTCTCGACGTTTTTGTCCGCATTGATTTTCATCGTTTTCTCTGCAGGCAAGAGAAGGGGGCAGGTCCGACGGTTGATGGTGTGGATGCATTTGGTGAGAAGAATCGGGGGGGAACTTAGTAAAGAGGGTTGAAAAGAGCACTTGCTGCAGAAAGGAGTCAGATTTTTGCTTTGGGGAAAGCTGACGACAGAAGTTTCTTTTTCGGCAGCGGCGAACGAAGAAAAATGGGACCGGGATAGACAGCGAGGCTTTGTTGGACAGTTTCTCCTCGCTGTTTCTGCGAGGCTTCTGCCAACGCCTGGGCTGCGAGGAGATTGAATCCGCGGAGTCGAAACGCAGTCGGCGGTTGGGGCTGAGGCGGGTGAGCCACTGGAGCGTGGTGAGCCGGAAGAACACTGTGGCGAGTCCGCACAGATGCCGATCTCTTGGTCTTTGAAGACATCTGTAGTATGTAAAGATCCGGATCTCTGCACAACACCCTGAGCTCAAGCTGAAGCTCAATTAAGATAACGCCAACATGCATAAAGTGCACAGTTTTTGCCAACACAGTTCCGGGCCTTGGATTGAACTTTCCATGGTAGCTGAGCAGCGATCCTGGAAACATCCAGCCGAGCTCCAACACAACAAACATACAAGCAAGCAAGAGCACTTTGGTAATAAACATAGCAAGTTCAGGAAAGAAAGAGGCAGGCAGCGCATGCACATGACACAGGCAGAGGGCTTGACCTCAAGAGTAGCGCCCCCCAATGTTGTTTTCCTGTCGGCTTCACGGCGCGGACCACCGAGGAGCCACCGGCAAAGACGCAAAAGGAAGCAACGAGAACGGAGTGCTAAGAGCCACGGGTGCTCCATGAAACGCCGGGAAAGTAAGGTCATCAAGTCATGATGGGCCCTTCGACAGAAGCGCAACCAATGTCCGAGCACGAATTGTTGCAAACGAGCGCACACAGGTCACACACAAGATGGCAAGGACACTCACTGATGATATCTATACATTAGCGCCTCTTTTCTGTTTCGTCAGACCTCTCCCGACGCTCGCGCTTGCAAGTCGGGAACAGGAGACATGTCAACTCAACGACGCCATCCAGCAGACAAAGGCGTGGGCAACATCGCCTGGCAGGACATTGAAAAAGAGGTGACTACTTTGATTGGTCTGGCAGGCAGCTGCAGCACAGAGCTTTTCAGAGAAGGAATCCTGGGTGAGGTAAAAGTGCGCCCAAGGCAACGGCCGAAACGGAACAACACACCTTACACTAAAAGAGCGTTCAGCAGGACAGCAACAAACGGCAGACCAACAGAAACTGAAGCACCTCTTCACAACGCTAGTACGTCCGTCCGATCGGACGGCGTCCAATTTGGTCCAAAGGTCAAAGCTTTCGTCCAAACGGTGCCAAGGTTCACGGGCCTAAGACATCGCAACGTCTTCACGGAACCCAATTTCGATGGCTTAGCAAGACTTGGCAGACACCAATGCCTAACCGTAAGACATTGGAATGGAATAACGATGATCCCGATGGACAGATGGACTCATGATCAGAATGATTCATGGGGGGGCAGCTTGATAAAGCCCAAACTTCAATGACCGAATGACAGATAATGTGGCAGCAGGGTCTTCACCACCAGCCGCATCGTGAACAAGCCTTGTGGCTGCGCAGGGAGCCAACAGTTGTTTTGACGTATGTTCAACAGTGAGCGCAAGTCAAAAAGCCAATGGCTGTAGAATTACAGGGGCTGATCCCTGTGCAGATGAGCGCTCATGCTGAAACTCAACAGAGATAGCGCCAACGGACATAAAGTTCACAGCTTTTGCCAACACAGTTCAACACTTGGACTGAACTTTCACAATGTCTTCTTCCGCGGAAAGGCGTTGCTTACGAAATGCCTCTCAAAAGGTTTTACGATAGGAAATAATTGGCAGGAAGCAGTTGCAGAAAAGCCATGATAAGAACTGCAAGCTCAGGGACATCATTGCTACTATTTCATGTTATGGTATGTTTGCGTTATCACAACAATGTTTTGTAGGAAAACATTCGCCCCCGTGAAGAGCAAATTCACGAGATGCCATGCCAACACAGGAGTAGCAGCTCAGTATGAAATTCATGTGTTTTTGTCATTGATATTTCGGTGCGCGGAGCATCGGGTGTTTGCCCGTGCCATTGCAGTGGCAAAGAAGCTCCTTGTAATTGGAGGGTGATAATTGTTTCTTGGAGTGTGCATCATCACTTGTTGACTCTCAAACAAACACTACAACAGCACCATGAAGTCGACATGAACCCTTCATCATCTTAACCATGTTGCATGACTTCTGAAGAAAATTTACGAGGGCCCGTGGAAGATTTGTCACCTTAGTGGTCTACTTCCCCTTGCAAGACTTGATGAACAAAGGGCATCAAACAGTTTGCACAGTATAGTGTCGCGCACAAAAATCCGATCTGTTTTCATTCATGGTGGTGACCTCCTGCATCCTTCATGCCTTCCATGAAATAATGTAGGGTCACCAATCCATTTGTCATTTGTTGCTTTCCCCGACCAGCATACAGATGTCCCACGGAGAACAGTAATCCTGGGGCTACAATATGTCTACCATAGGCCTACCGACCGCCCCCCCACACACCATGCCGACCAGAAAGATGGACATCTTGATTGACTGGCCCGCAAAGATTGAAGTCCTGAGGTGGTGCTTCCCAACGAGCAGGATGATGCTGAGGAGGAAGACGACTCCTAAAGCAGACTGACCTTAATCTGGGCCTGTTTGTTGCCAACTTGTGCCGAGGGGGCTTTGATGATTTGCTAGGATTGCTGCTGGGGAGGCTCATGATCATATTTTCTGCAACCTCACCACAAAGACCACTTACCTTCAACAATTTGAAGATGAAAGTCACAAGAATCCTCGGTCGTTGGTTTCCAAGCAGTAACACATGGAATGATTGACGATTCTGGCCAAAGGCCAAGCATGTCAAGTGCGTTCGAGAGAACTCTGGAAGGTCTTTGGGCACGTGGATAATCACACGTTTCGCCCTTTTTCCGCCTGACAGACACCTGGAAGCGCCTGAAGGGCCGCTTATTTTGTAAATGCGCCGTGCGGTGACTGCAAGCGCTTCACGAGCACTGAGCGAAAAGGAGCGATCCTGACCACCTCTTTGGAGCCTCACCGAGAGGGCCCACCCTCATGGAATGACTCACCAGACGCTTCATTCTGCTCCGTTCGTTTCCTTTGTTGGGCACACCGAGTCTTGACCCGCAGTCATGTGTCAAATCGGCCAAAGAAACCATTTTGAGGAGTGTTCGGTGTAAACCAGTGGCCTTGTCTGAGAACGACTCTCTTGATCTTTTGGATGTGAAGTGAATGTATCAACTTGTGTTTTGAAGGTGCTTGAAGTATTTGTGTTTCTCAGAACCTTGGAAGGACCTTTTACGGGCAGATGGGGTACTGTACCCCTGATGAAGCTGTGTACGCCTTTTTTTGTGTCAACCGCCGATGTTCACAACATCGCCCAACGCAGTTCTTCAGGACTCGGAGACCGGTGCCGCTCTCTTGCTCCAGCGTTTTGCAGCACGGAAGCATGAGTGCAGCACCGAACATCGTGAAAACCGCGAGGTGAAAAAAGATCCTAAGGACTAACACTAGACATTGTTTTCCTAGGCCGATCTGTGATTGTGTTCAGACTTGCTCACAGCCAGACTTTGCGGGTAAAACCGGTCGCCGCTTTGCTGATGGGTGCCACCTTCAAAGGCAGATGAGCCAACGCGCGGGGTGGTGCGCGTTGCGAAACACGCATGACAGGACCACAACTTTCCATCACATGAGTTGCTTCATGAAATCCTTTGAAGCCATCAATGAAGGTCGGAATTCCCGATGACCATCTTGAGAAGTGAGCTGCTAGCTTCACTAGCTGCTGGTCCTTTCGGGTCACAGGTGTTTCGCATCCGAATGAAGATCCTGGAGCTTGGGAAAGATCCGTCTCGTGGGCGATGGCGGGAAATTGGTGAACTAACCATCGTCCAACGGCTTCAATGCGAGGCACCGTCTTAAACGTGGGTGTCGTTTTCACAGCGGCCCATGTTTTCACGTTTGGGAGAAATGTCCACCCCTGAAATTAGAGAAACACGCTCTCCCCCATGGCCTGGAGTGTGGAGCATCTCCAGTTGGCTGACAATTCTTGAGAAGATCCATGACAACCTTTGCCCTCCCAAAAAGGATCCAGTGCTGCAGATTGGCACCGTAGCAACAATTAGACAATTTGCATCCCTGCAGATGGCGGCAGACCCCATTTGCATCGATGCAGATGATGAGGCATGGTGAGCTCTGCTGAGGGGTCAAACATGAATCGGTTACGCAGCCATTCTTGCTTTGCTCATTCCATCGGTGCATGGAGACAGATGGGTGCGGACAATTTGAGTAACACAAGCCCCCCCAAAGAACTCGCTACGGGCGGACTTTCTTCAGTCAGTATGCACTTTCTTAATTTATGTTTGGGTGTAAGTCAGCAGTAGACCACTGATAGATCAGTCAGGTTCGTCTTGACAACCCTGTTTTTTCCCCTTGATTTGGGATGAAAGGAGTCACAAAAGGACGTGTTTCTGGTGGCCTCTTTTGGATTCAGGCCATATTTGGAGTGGAAGTTGTGAAATGGTGGGTCAAAACCTGGGACCACTGTTTAAGGAATGCTCAGGATTCTATTTTGGGTTTAGCTTTTGATCCCGAGCCAAATGGTGTTGGAGAAGTTTGGAGCTTCGACGTCTTTGGTGCTCCGAAGTTGGACACAGACGTGTCAGAGCAGACACAGACGTGACATAGACACACTTTTTTACATTTACATATACTCTTGGGAGGTCGGCTAGATCTCTTTTGACATGCTTCTCTTCAATGCCCAAACCAAAACAACACATGTTTAAAATGTTTCCGAGTTGGTTTGTGCAGCCAACGTTTTGGATGTCCATTGCTTCTCTTTGCAGGGCTCTTGGCGGCCGGATCTCCTTTGTTCCTTGGACCCAAACGCCCTGCGTCGGCGAAAGGGCGAATGGGCTGAGTGAGGGTCAATGCCGCGCAAACAATGATGCTGGGGATACTTTGGCTGTCAGAACCCCTGGAAGCTGGTTTTGATCCCAGCTCACATGTCGGACACGGTAGGGAGACGAAAAAAACATCACGTCGAGGAGATGATGCCCTCCATCTCCAAGCTGACTTGCCCCAAACTGCTGATTACGACTTTTTCCTCCCATCACTGGAAGTACCTTTGAGAGGAAGACACGTCTTCCGGCGACTGGACGGTCCGAAGCCGACCGATGGTGCCACAGAAAGGACATGGAGAAAGGGATCCCGGAGCAAGGACGCTACGTTCGGGGCTCCTGGCATCGCTACTAGTAACAAGAAGCTACTAGGGGCTCCTGGCCTTACTACGAACGGAGCAAGCATCTCATCCCTGAGACTTTTCCTGTTTGAGACTTTTCCCAGGCGAGCTTCTCCTCCCACAATGCAAAGGTGGCAAGGGTGCTCGGCGCAGGGTTTGCAGGGTGCTCTGAACAGAGATGTATATAGAACACTGCGGAGTTTGGATCAGCGCATGCTGGGCATTTTCCATTTGAAGTGTGTACACTGGTGCACCCTCCCTGTGAAAGATCCCTCTTGGCGGGAGATGTGGACTTGGAGAAAACCACCATGGACGAAGACATGATACAGCTGCAGGAAAGGAGCAGGAACATGAAAAGGCATCACGGAGGGCTTGTGCCACAGCGCTCGCTCCATTTACAGTACTTCAGCTTGCTAGTCCAAGTCAGTGTGTCAGTAGTCCTCAAAGGGGAGAACCATGGATGTTTTGATCATCTCTCCGGTTGGATGATTCTGTTCATGTTAACTCATGGCGGCAGAACATTTGTGTAACATGTGTAATATGTACCTCCACTGGTCACTAGACATACTCTTCATCTTCAGGTCTATCAATGCTGACCATATGTTTCGTTGTCTCTCTACTGACATTCGTCCAGAAGTAGATGTGATTACAATAGCTGGAGTTCTCCAAGAAATGTTCAAGATGTCTTACGAACATACCCCGTCCCGAGAAGTAGCCTTGGAAGGTATGACACGACTGACATGAGCAACATGCTGTGTGGGACTCTATGTAATGTTTTACAATATAAATCTATGTTATACCGTTATACCTGAACGTCCGAAGGTCCTCCGTGGGTGTTGGGTGGGTGGTTTCACACCAAGCTGCAAGTCGCTAGACTTTCCATCATCATGAAGGGCTCGAAAGCGATGTTGGTGATGTGGGTGTGGCGTGAGACGGATAGTCGCATGCTTATGAATCTCAACAAACCAATTCGGGTGGATGGAACAAGGGAGATGGGCATTTGTGGCACACTGGGCTACCAGGAGGGAGCGTGTTCGTTTAGTGTCAAGTGTCAAAGTGTCAAGCGTCGAAGGCACTGACAAGAAGCTTACAAATTGACTTGTCAAGCTTAGACTCAAAGGTTTCAAAAGACACAGCCAGCTGCACCCTTCCTCCCAAGGTCTCATGTCGGTCCTCAGTCCCTTTGCACAGGCAAGAGTTTGTGATAGTTGTGTGCTTCGTGCGTTGCTTTGTTTCAATGGAAAAGATGGGAGGTAAGTGAATCCTTTTTTGCATGTGAGCTGACCTGGGCTGCGGGGCAAACCGGGGCTTTGCATGGCAGGTGCTTTTTAAGATGAACGCACGAGGGAAGCGGTCACCGCTTAACAGACGACACCTTCACTCAACAAAAGATTTGCTTTTGAGGGGAAGCCTGACCAATTGTTCAACATTCTTGAGAATTGCCATGATTTCAGGTAGAGTCATTCTTGCTAATGGAGATTGTTGGAAATTGGTCTTGTCAATGAGCGGGTAGGAGAAAAGGGTGAAAACAGGGGTGTTCCCCTGCAGAACGGTGTCATCCTGGGCTCTTCCAGGTGGGCGAGGCCTCCATCAAACAGATCAGAGGCCGTGGCATCCGACATGGACACCTCTAAAATCACTGGTTGGACGGAGGACAGAACCAAACGGAAGTCCGTTGTTGTCAGGGTAAGACAGGTGAGTTTGCGGGTTGTGGCAGACGGAAGACCTCGGCTCCATTGTATTCCATGCTTTTCACAGGTTTTGTGGGAACTCGACTATAGTTTGGTCGCACGTTCCTTGATCATCCACACGGACATGCGCGGGTGGCTTGGTTCTTCCATGCTCGTGGCACAAATCGGAACAATCATGCATGTCCCACACCTGCTGCCTGTTTGTTCTCGCAATCTAGCTGGCCTCTAGCAAAAGTTTGGTGTCCAAGCCCATGGCCTTCAATAAAACATACTTTCTCCAGGCCCTCCGGGTCTTGGGGTCAACTGCGCTGACCACTGCAGTGTGTTTCGCTTGTGCCAGGTGCCAACGGTGAGCCGGGAGCTAAGGCTAAGGCAAAGTCAAAGTATAGTCATGCAGATGTCGCTGAACCTGTCCCATGTTTCAGAAGTCTTCTGCAAGTACACTTCACAACTCTTCTTCTCTCAGCTTTTGAAACGGCTTTAGCGCTGTGTTTCACAGAGAACTTGTCAAACATGTGTTTGAGTCTCTGAAAGTCCGCCCCCTTTTTGCTTGCCACACAGCGAGGTCTCAATTGTCCTTCTCGCTCGAGGAGGGCAGCGACAAAAACCGCCAGAACTGATGGACTCTAATTGACTGACGGACTGCTCGGGTTTTGTGTGGGTTTGGGTTGGTAGCTTCGAACGGTCTATATATATATATATAGTGTTTCTGGTGTGGTTTTTCAGCTGTTTGTGCTGAAGGTAGGGTGGTGCAATCCCAATGCCAGGACTTGAACATAAACCTTCAGATTGTTGGACCGATAAACACGATTTCAGAGACAAAGCCAGGATTGAATGCCTAGACGGCCTTCCCCACTGATAAAAAAGAGCAACTTCTTCAGCCGAGGTGTATTCTGCAGGCTTGCCAGTAAATCGCTGCTACTAGTGACAAGTGCATCGCTACTAGTATATAGCTAGAAGCTACTAGTAACACAATTTTTTCACCCTTTTGAAAGACATCGTAGTTCCTCCGGGGCTTCAGGTTCGATCCAACTCGTTCTGAGTGATCCGTTTTCCCTCCAGGGTGGCAAGAGCACCACTGTGCCCAGCCTCGTTTGGGGTGCCCAGTGGAGGACTGGCTGTGGGTCCAAAATTGATGCAACTTTGCAGAGTTTTTGACCCCAAACAGAAGGAATACTCTGCCTGGCACACAGCCTCTGCAGCACCACCCAACGCAAGGGAAATCCCATCATGTTGCCCAAATGTGCAGCGAGGACTTCCTGTCTGCCACTATTGGAGAACTACCCTCGGTCCAAAGTCGTTTCACTGCCGATCTCACGGCTGAGTCATATTCCCAATTCTGCGCGCTACAACAGGCACTGGTAGGGGAGGAGAGGATGCTATCCAGGGAAGAATCCTTCAACCAGGAAGCTCATTTAGCAGCTTCAACTCGCCGACCAAGATGAGAATATATAACGGGACATCCAACAGCCAAACTGCTTGTAACAATACAGATACAACTGGTAAGACCTCTCCAGAAAGAGAGAGAGAGAGAGGGGGAGTGAGAGAGTGAGAGAGTGAGAGAGGGAGAGTGAGAGTGACAGAGTGAGAGAGTGAGGGAGTGAGGGAGGGAGTGTTGCGGTGCGCTGACAGACTAGAACTTAGAAGGGCCCGGATCCCACTCGGGTCAACGATTTGGGTAAGAACTCGGTGAGACAGGCCGAGAACAAAGTAACCAAGAGCTGTGTTGTTCGGACTTTCTTTTTGGGGCACAAGAATTTGGAAAGCAGAGTGGACACCTCCCAGCGGAGTCGGTCTTGGCCGCATTCATCTTCTAAACTCGGTGGATGGGTGGTTCTTCGATGGGCTGTCCCTTTCGAGGTGAGTTCCCGAGAGGTGCAGGACCTGGTGAAGCATCAACTGCTGATCTAGCCATCTAGCCCTTTCGAGGCGTTATTGGTACACTAGATGAAGCAAAACATCTATTATCCCTGACCAACTTGCAAGTCTTGCGGCGCATCGTGCACGGCGTGCGCGGTGCAGCGCATGCGCCATGTCCAGTCGGCTCAAGTCTAAACGAAAACGAGCGGGCGCGAGAGGTCCTGTCGGGATCTCACCGGCCTTCGCCGCAAAAAGCTCACCAGCCAAGCCTTGACCCTCTCCACGGAGGATTGCGGGAGGCACTAGCTGAGTGTGCGCAGCCCTACGAATGTCTCAAGCAAAAAACCGTCTCAAGATGTTGTCCAAAAGCCAACCGGTTGCAGAAGTTGCCGGCTGAGCGAAAAAAAAGTTGCCGAATATGGTCTAAGAATTGAGTGGTCGACCTCCGTTGGAAAAGAAAAGTCCAGATCCACCAACAACAGAAGCTCAAGATCCGAAACCCAAAGCTGCGTTTCCGGGGTAGCCTCCCACTCAAAAAGCTGGCGAACAAGATTGGTGGCAAAAGCCGTATTGAAGTGAAAATCATGGCTAAAAATCTGCGCTTGCCAACTAAGTGGAAGACTTTCTGTGAGACAATCTACAAGACTCTCAGCGGTGGCGTCAGGAGCAGGTGTTTGTTCCATCGTTTCCGCAGCTGCCAGCGTGTGATCAGCAACTGCCAAATAGAAGGTTCGCAGTCTGGTCAGCAGTGTGAATTGCCGATCATAGGTGGCAATGAGAGAATTGCAGAGATCCATGGTGAAGCTGTCCCAATGCTTATTGCATTTAGTGGCAAACTGATCGGCCTTGTTGTTGCCCTGTCTGATCCAATCCTCGAAGGGGTCAATGAGGGCCTGACTGTCAAGGTGTGATGGTCCCAGTGCACTATCGTAGTCTTGTGCTCTCGCAGAGCTAAGAGCGTTTGCATTTCCGTCCAGAGATCTTGGTCCGTCTCTGGAGTCGTGCAGTCCGGGAAGTCAATCAAGTTCTGGACCGTGGCAGCTGTTCTTTGTGCATCAGTCCAAATGCAGATGTCACTATCTGTGTAGACCGCCCAGTGCAGCGCTGAGAGAAGTGCAGTGGCCTCTGCTCTGGCTGCTGTCTGTTTTGCACCTGCTAGGTGTGCAAAAAGTCTATTAAAAAAAACTTCATGAAGCAAAACGTCTATTACACTAGATGAAGCAAAAAGCAAAAGTGGTTAAACTATATTAACCACATCAAGCGATAGTTTCATAGACTTCTCTATAAAGTGGCGAGTGCTGCGGCGGCCTTCGGGTGGATATCGCTCTCCGAGGCGATCTCTCACCTCAGCGTGGAAGAGAACCAGCTGCCTGGTGCTGCATTCGGTGGGGACAGGCAGATGAGGCAGATGAGGCAGATGGAAGTGGCACAGGTGCCACTTGTAGCGGACAGTCGTCTTCCAAGGGGTCATGTTGTTTTGGGGAGTGTAAACGACCAACTATGAGACTTTGGGTTTCGAAACGTGAACCTGGTGAGAATGTAGTTGTGCGAAAGCCACTTGACAAGACTTTTGCACTTGTGCACAAGCCTGCAGCTTCTAACAGGCTGTTTTAGTCCCAAGAGGTGTCTTGATAGCTGCCGTAACAAGAAACTACTAGTAAAGGGCATTGCTACTGGGAGCAAGAAGCTACTAGTAGCTCCTGGCATTACTACGAGTAACAAGAAGCTACTAGGCTCCTGTTTGAGTTTGGCGAACGAAGAATTTCCGCGATCTCATTGGATCCCTGACAACTCCACAGCAGTCTGGTTTTCCACAAGAGAGTTCATCTTTTGAAAAGGGTTTTGGTCCTGGTCCTCCGATTCCTCCTGAAAATTGGATAGTTCTACACAAACGACAATAAAGTACTCACATCAAATGGCTCTGGGCTCTGGGTTAAAACCAGGTGCATCAAGAGTTTATCCCTCAAGTTTGTAAGTGTCCCCAACCTGTGCCCTGTGCCTTTCCTGTGGTTTTACCTGTGGCTGGATCTATACGTCATTTGACAAGAGGGCAGTCGGCAGTCTTGTACATTTGCGCGCCGCCCGGCCAAGCTCTACGATGTTTCGTGTTCCAACTGTCTGAGCACCTGGGAGGTCTCTCATATCTACCTCCCACAGATCTAATCCCACATATCACTCCACTTGGAGTACGGTCGTGTTTTTGTTTTTGTATTTTTCCTTGTGCAATTGGAACCGGTTTTGGAATATCCCAACATAGGTCCAGCCTGATCCGATGCAAGACTTCCGAGGATCACCATGAAGTTCCAAGATCCCATCGAATGGCAGGCGTGGGAAAATCACACATGGTCACATTGTGGTTTTGGACAAACATCCTGTCAGTGCACCGGCTAAAGGTTCAACAGATTGGTGGCTTCCCGGTTTTAGATCAAGGACATGTGGCGAAAAGCAGAGAAGTGCTCAACCTATATGCGCTGTAGATGACCAGGTTGGTAGACAAAACAGGACACACGATCTGTATTTTGCACTGCTGCTTTGGGTGCATCCTACTTGGTGACGCAGCTCCCTTCTAACCAACTTGTTCACTCCCCCTGCGGACCAGGTGGCGGTTTGGGTCGGTTTCTTGTTGAAATCCGACCACCTGGCAAAGCTGTTGGTTTGTGGTCTCGACGGAGCTAACAGTGTTCTGGTATGTGATCCTTAGGCTACAAATCTCCTACTTTGCATGCTACTAGAAACAAGAAGCTACTAGGGTGGAGGCCATTACTACAAGTAACAAGAAGCGGATTCTTTTCCAATCTTGAGACAGGTGACTCGACAGGACTCCCCATTGCCCCAGAAAATTGGAGAACAACCTCCATTCTAGACTTGACCTATAGCCCCTAGTAGAGAAACAGAGTATCTAATGCTTTTGGTTTCAACTGACTCTTTTCCTTTTGCTACCGAACCTGGTGTGTTTATGGCAACCGAAGCAACATCGCTGATTTGTTACGCTGTGGGGAAATCACTGATCCCAGGCCTTCTCGGAGGCAAGGACTTCGACGCGCCCGGAACGTGGCTTTTTGCGGAAATAGCGGGGAAATGATCAGGAGGCTGGTTTGCATGACCAGGATGTGGTCAACGGAGTTCTGTCATGTTTGCCTTTAAGCCTTCTTGATTTCCTCGTGGAACTGATCTGGTGTAGCAGTAGCAGTTTCCTTTTGGGAGTTTGTTCTGCAAAACCTCTTCAAAACCGCAAAACCTCTTCGTTGAACCTTTGAAAGACCGATCAGGTTGAACCAGACCGATCAGGTTTCCGACCATTTTGTTCTTCTTTTCAGGCTGAGGGGCTGGACACCTTCGGCCTTGTGGCCAAGGAGACTGAGGCCAAGCGGTGAAGAAGGGAGAGCGGGTGGTAAGGGCCTCGTGTTTCACCATACAGGTGCAATTGACGGACTAAAGTGGCTTCATCCTCCCAATCCAGGTTGGAGAACACAGTCCCCCAATGCAGTTCTGTTGGTTTTTGGGATGGGCTTATGAATATGATACAGAGTCCTATTGAGATGGGTTCCGAATTGGACAGAGATCCACCGTGCAATTCTCATTTTCACTTTGTCCTCTCTGCGGACTGTTCGATCAAAAGAGGGGTGGGAAGCATGGCCTTGTTGTGAGCTCTGAGCTTTCTGCAAGACAAGTTCTCCTTCAACCCCGGAGTTGGGAGGCGAGACTAGGTCCTCAGAGAGCCCTCTGAGTTGAGAATACCAAATCTCTGACTTGGGAGTTTCCCTGATGTCACAGGCCTTCATCCTTTTCACGAATCCTTTAGACCTATAGCGGTTGGGAGACCACTGCCGTTTGTGCAATATCCAGTATCCATCATTCCGTGTTCTTTTTGGTTAATTTTCCTTCCGGCATTATATACATTATTGCAGTACACCATTTACCATTCTATCATCATTACCCTCGTCCTCCTCTTCAAGACGGCTTTATCAGGTACATGCGTACAATGGTGTGAAGACACTTTTTGGCATTTGGGGGGGGGGGTCGTAGAATGATTGTTGCTCTGCCACCTAGACTTGTCTGAGAGTCCATACGCAGAGCTGGCGGTTGAGACAGACAAACACCATGGTGTTTGACATATTAAGAACAAAACGCAGGTAGCAAAGCCTGCCTGCTTGGCACATGCTTTCCACCGGCTCAGCTCCACACGGTGCTTTCCACCTTGCGCTGGTGGCTGCCACATGTGGTGGTGCGGATCCTGAGGACCGATCCCGGAGTTCGTCCCCGCCCAAGGTCAGCATTGTCATTCCGAGTCCTTTGAGAATGTGAGAAAAAGTCGGATAGGAATTATCCATACCCAGGAACTGTCGGTCGCAGCTTTTGATAGAGGAGTGAAGCCGTCCTGAGAGGAGCGAAACCAGGTTGTGCTTCAGCTTCGGAGCTTCGGGAGTCGAGCCGTGGGTCGTTGTGAAAGAACAAGGAGCAAAGGTGGTGCCCACGCCCCGCTGGCGTACGGACTGTCCCTGCGACCATCCTCCAGAACATGGATTTGGTTCCCGAAAAGGCGGTTTGACCCAGAGGAACCACAGATCTATCGCAGAGCCAGGGGTGATGGATGTGAACCATGGACCATGGACCATGGACTCCCATCGAATCCGGTCAAGCCGTATTTCACCTCCTGACCCCACCTGTCAAACATGGGGTGGATGTCTGGGACTTGTTTGGTTTTTAGCCGGAACATACTCAAGAACTTGAGCACTGGAATGAACATTTTGGATGGGACTGAGGTGACCGGCACCCTGCCGCAGCAGCTTGACCCTGTTGGGAAACCCAGATACGCCGCAACGCGACGGTGTTTGCAGGAAGAAATGCATAGCCGCAACGAATGGAGGATCGCCTACTTTTCACAAAAAGACAGGAACATAGGAAAGCAAAGGCCCGATTGATAGGGACCCTTTATAAAACGGGGACCTTGTCAATGCGGCCTTTGCCTTTGTTTTCCTTTCTTACTTTGTTTTTCCATCCTAACTTGGTTTTTCCATTCTTTTTTTCAGTGTTTTTTTTGATAGTAGGAATTTCCTTCATCAACAGTAGGGAACCCATCTATTTTGAGCGACCTTGGGAACAATTGTTTGGACGGTCTGTCTGCAGCTACGATCCTTTTTTGCAGTAAGTGACTGGGAGAACCATGCCTTTTGCTGGAACCTTCAGGTATAGAGATCGGTTCGCGTCTTGTGGTCGCTCATAGTCGGGGCTGCTTGTTGGAGTATTGGACCGGCGAACTGTGTTGGTTAGGCATACTTTACAACGGATGATCCATTTAGTGCTCAAAGAATTCACCAGTGGGGTTCTTCTGGAGCCCGAGAACTCTTCTCTCACAAGCGGTTGATGGACTCTCAGTGGTTTGCTCGGATTCCCACTTCGTGCTGAGGATCCAGTCATCTTGAATCTGGAAGGCATCTCCCTCACTGCTGGCGTCCCAGCCGTTGTGCCGTTGTGCCAAACATGAAGGTGGATTGAAGCCGAGAGTGGATTGAAGTGCCAAAAGGGATAAGTAGGATAGGCCCTCCAGGAGGGTCCCTCCTTGCCCTTGGAAGCCTTAGGTGTCCAAGTTTGCACTCCTGTTTTTGCTGACTCCACGTCTTCGCTTTGGACCCAAGTGCGCATGCCCAAACTCAGAGTCCCCATGTGGGTCCTCTGTCTTCCCTGTGCCAGAGTGCAGGTCTGTGCGGTCAACACTTCCGTTTCATTGTACGATGACCCACGAGGCACGGGACCTTGAGCTCTTGGGCGACGAGCAGTGCTTGAACGACTCGGCCGGAGCCCGGAACGTTCGCTCGTGGGTTGCGGTTGGTGTCCGCGTTCGCTCTAGCGTGTCGGCGTCGTCTCTTCAAGAGGGCCCTGCGCTCGCGTGCGATCTCTCTCTTTCTATCTCTCTCTCTCTCTCTCGGTCCCACAAAGCAGTAGTCAAACTCCAAGGGTTTCGGATGGTTGCTCTCACCAAAAGGTGTTGGAGGTGGATTCGGCCCAGTAGGGGGAGATTCCTTTGAGATGACCATTAAACCTAATTTCAATGTCGACCTGTGTGGGCCCTTGGGTTGTTCTTGAATCCTGGTGGCTACCTGGCAGGGTGCCCTTGATGTCATTCCTCTTTGGGCAGACACACCTATTGTCCCCTCCGAGTCCCCTCCCAAATCCTCACGCTGTGTTTGGAAGATGTTTGTAAGCCGCCGCGTTGCGTTCTTAACATCCCTTTGAAGGACTTACACCCATCCCACCAGCAGTGGCAGAGGTCCTGGACTTCTTCTTGAAGCTGGCGGTGGAGGTGGTGGCACCGGAGCACCTGAAAGGCCGGCGTCGGATGGTTGGTGATCTCGCCGGAGGGGCACTGGATGTTTGGGAAAGCGGACGGCAGATGCAGTTGGGCAATAAGGAAGACCTTGTGATGTGCCAGTGAAGGAAGTACAAGGAGGTTGGAGAGGGAGAGACTCACAGGGACACCTCCTTTTTTTCATGCTGACCGTCGGAGTTTCAGGTGTTCAGAAACACCACCGACATTTCATGCTAGGCAACATAGTTGGAATTATGACGAATGTCGCTGTGAACTCCCCTTTGGATCATTGTAGGGGGGCAGTTGCACGAGGTATGAGTTGAATTTGGACGGCAATCTTTCTGGACACTGTGCCCTGTGAGCTCTCATGCAACTTACATGTTTGAGGAAGATAAAAGTGGACATGATCCGTCCCACAAGTCGGAAGGTTTCTCAGACTACAGGTGCCCATTTCACCTTGCGGGTTTGTATGTGTCGATCTTCGCACTCTGGACGCCGTAGCTATGTTTGGCTGTGCAGTTGTAGCTCTCCAGCTGAAGGAACCTGCTGGGATTTGTCAAACGGCAACATGCCAAGCTGACTTGAGTGTCCACAAGAGTATCCATCCATGACGGAAACGGTACCAGGAGTGTCCAACACTTGACTTGCGTCCAAAAGCCACCCAGTCTTCCAGATCCAAAACCGAGTCTTTCGGATCGATGGCGACCGACACGCTTAGCTTGAATGTGAGCCTCCCAAGTGGTCTTTGCAAAGCGGTGGAAGTGCCAAAGAGCTCCAAGACTCATGGCAACAAACTCGTGGGCTTTTAGTAGCAGAGTTCCACGTTGGACCACGTGACTGATATGTGACTGATGTGTGACCAAGAACGAATCAATTGATGCAGACATCTACATGCTATGCTATATAGAGACATACTTGGATGTCTTGGCAGTGTATTTTGTGTTTCTAGGTAAGTAACAAGTTTAGCAATAAGTGTGGCATAACTAGTCACTGGTAGTTTCACCCCTCCCCCCTACCCAGTTCCGCACGTTTAAGCGAAAGCAGGTTACAACAACATCGCCCACACTGAGGGTTCTGGACCTGAAGCTGGCGGTTCAGAAGTCCATTGGTCAGCACTTTCTGCGACTGATCAGTGCTGACGGTCGACTTTTGAAATTGACCGAAACTTTGGAAGAGCTTGGAATCCAAGACGGAGTCACTAGGCCGGATCAGGGTGTGGGTGGTGGGAGGGCTATGCTATGCTGCATTGGGAGCCAGGGAAGTTGAGGATTGTTTTGACATAGAGAGCGTGTGCAAAACATGGAGCATCCTTGGTGTGACACATTTGTCCCAGTCATGAGTCATGACCATGTGCTTTTTGGCAACTGGCTCTAACCAAGTAGTATAGCAATGTGTGCAGCGGAACAGTGGAACGTTCCTTGACCCAACCAGACCAGCAACTGGTATTCTTTTCTACTGAAAGTTTCTATGGGGGACCCCTACTTCTCCGTGTCGGTTTCCGATGAGTGTTGGTCCTCCCATCGCCTTCTTCCTTTTTGAGGGCCCTCCAAAAGCCTCATGTGTCAGCTTCGTCCCGTCTCCACTACGAACGTCCTTTCCACTTCCAAAACCTTCAACCTTTGCCCACACGAACTCCACCGAACTCCGTTTCAACGCGGCGCCTCCTCCGCCCGCCGAACCCCTTCGGCCCCTTTGGCACCGAGGAGCATCTGACTGCCCTGGTGCAACCCGTGGAAGTGGCCGCCACCGACCGGGCCTTCGCCCTCTGGTGCCGCGGCTCTGGCGTGGTGGCATGGGGTGATCGGTGGTGTGGGGGCCACAGACACAGCACAATCCGGAGAAGGCTTGGAGAGGTGTGGCGAAAGACCAAAGGGGTTGGGGCGGAGGCCATTTCTCTGTAAAGCCACTTGATTCGCGCAGAGAAGAACAAACTGCGCAACGACTCCTTTGCCATTTAGTGTTTCGGATCGTTTTTAGGTGTTGGGATTTCTTTTTTCCCAGGTGCAAGAGGTGCAAGCGACTTGCCGTGCTTTTGCAGCCATTTGTGCTGATGGCACGGTGGTCACATGGGGCGATGAGGGTGCGGGTGGCGACTGCTCGGCGGTTGGCCGTGAACTGCGAGCTGTGCGGAGTGTTGCCGCCACGAAAGGGGCTTTTGCTGCCCTGCTGGCTGATGGAACCATTGTGACTTGGGGCGATCCGCACTTCGGGGGTGACCGAACGGAAGTTGATCAGCTCCAACATGTGCAGAAGATCTATGCCAATGACGCCGCATTCGCAGCGCTTCGTGGCGATGGAACAGTTGTTACCTGGGGCAGTTGGCCACACGGTGGTTCTAACGATCACGTGCAGGATCGTTTGCATAATGTGCAGGAGATTTGTGCTGCAGAGTCAGCATTTGCTGCTTTGAGGGGTGATGGAGAAGTTGTTTCATGGGGCACTTCAGTTCTTGGTGGGGACAGCAGTGTGGTCCAGGACCGTCTCAAGAACGTGAAGAGGATTTATTCCGCCAGGACTGCCTTCGCGGCACTTCTTCTTGATGGAAGTGTTGTTACCTGGGGTTCTCGGTCAAGTGGTGGTGATAGCAGTGATGTCCAGGAGAGTCTTGAACAGGTGCAAGAGATTTTTTCCACCTCCATGGCCTTCGCAGCAATTTGTCAAGACAAAAGCGTGGTGACCTGGGGTGATCCAAATGCTGGTGGCGACAGCAGTAGTGTGAAGAAAAGGTTGAAGAACGTGGAAACCATCTTTGCCACCAAGCATGCCTTCACTGCACTTTTGGGAAATGGCACCATTGTCACGTGGGGCGATCAACTCTGCGGTGGTGACAGTCATGACGTGCGAAAGCAGCTCCACGATGTGGTGCAGATCGCGGCCAACGACAGCGCCTTCAGTGCCCTGCGGAGTGATGGACGAGTGGTCGCATGGGGCGCTCCCAACGGCGGTGGTGACACCGGTGAGGTGCAAGACCAGCTGAGCTCGGGTGTGCAGAAGCTTCATTCTTCTGCAGCTGCATTCGCAGCCATCCTTCGGAATGGACGTGTTGTGGCATGGGGCAATCCGGAGGCGGGTGGCGACAGCAGTGGGCTTGAGGAATTAGAATATTTGTGATACTTTGAGACGATGATCACTGAGCTCGCAGGTGAAATGCGTGGTTGAACAGTTGTGAAGTGAATGTGTCTCTAGTTTCTACTGAGGTGTTTGGTTTTTCTACCGTTTGATTTTTCTCCCATCCCAGTTTCTTAAGTTTCCCTAAACATCTTGAAACCAAGTCATTAATGCAAGCGTCAGCTATCCTGCATCCAGTTACTAGAAGCTTAAGTAGCTAGGAGCTTACTCCTTAATTAAGTAGGTGCCAAACTTAATTAAGTAAGAGCGGGCCAAGAAAAGAACACACGAACATACAAAGGGTTTTTGCTTCCTCCGTTCTCCACTGTGGTGGATTTGTGCAAACAGTCTTGGTAGATCCCATGAAAAGACGACCGGTGAAGCAGATCGACTCCACCAGCTGAGCACCTCACCGACGAGTGAGTCGTGGCAGGTGATCTTTACGTCGCCAGCACCTTTTTCTTTCAGAAGCTCACGGCGGGTGGCGTGGAGCGGGTCCAGGGCACCGGTGGAGCTGTGCGTTCGTGGTTTTCCTTGTCGTTCGCGGTGGAGTGTACTGAGTAGGACCACTCATGTGAGTGCGGAAGTTGATGTGGGAGCTGATGGATGCAGGAAGGCTGAGTGGATGATTGTTTGAGGCTAAGCTCTGTGTGACTTGCCCAGCTACTGTAGGCCTTGGCAAGGTCAACTTGAAGACACATGGTGACCCAAGTGACCCTCAACGGTTGAGGATGTGATACCTCAAGTATCAATGATAGTTAATGAGCATTCTCACCGCAACCGAGCAACCTGGCCCGTGTCGGGGTGGCTAGAGACAATGACATCTACAGTAATCCGACCTTAACCAACTTGCAGACAGATTTGGACATGCCTAGTGAACACCCTGTGGGCATATTTGTGGGCTCATTATACAGTCTTGAGACACGCACAAGTCTAGAAACTATACATTTAGAAGCCAGGTCATTGACGAGAAAACCGCCTTACAAAGGGTCCTTTTATCTCCGGATACCCAGCAAACATAGGGCAACTGCAACCGTAGACTCATGCATTTCACGTTATCGCAGAGGGGTGCACATGCTCTTTCACCTTTTCTTTTGTTGCGATGCTTCGCACAAGCTGCTCAGCAACTCTTTTGCCCCCCTAAATGCAGCTCCAAACCGTGGCACGTGGCTGAGAAAGGAGAACGGAGAAGCCGGCTGGCAGAACGTCCGGAGGTGGACACGGCCGGGCCGCCTGGGACCGCCAGGAAGAACACGCTCGAGGTGGTTTCCAAATCGATTCAAGATGAACATGCTTTTTGGATCCCTTTGAAAGAGTGTCTTTGAACGATCTTGTAAGTATGTATCTTACAAGCGAACGCCAGCTCTTGGACTTGGATATGGCCCTTTTTGATTTGTTGGCGACCCGTGTGGACACTAGTGGGCAAACATGCGGAAGTCGGCGGCATGACGGCACGGGTGTTTCGGGGTTTAAGCTGTGTAGAACTTGAGTCAGTCGGTCTTGTAGCGTGATGTGGACGTTGAAGGTGCCGAGGCTGCAGGATTTGTGAGGTTGTTCTCAAGCAGACCACGGAGCTTAACACAACCGGCTGGACCTTTTCGAAAAGGTCTTGTGGCCCCTTTGACCCATGGACTTTCTTGGAAGCTCACCCTATAGTGTAGCAGGTCCAATGGGTTTGGCAACTTCTTTGGGCGACGCTGTCAGACGGTCGCTGGGCCTCTGCATGGCCTAGGTCTCTACCACATGGCCTTTTGGGGCAAAGGCAGCGGGCCATCACTGAGGAGGGAAGACCCGACCCTCCTCAACATGGAAGCGGATGGCATGGCGTCATGGCCTTGCGTCGGAAGGACTTTGTTCAACTATGTTCGTCCAAACAGGGAGGTTTCCACTTCCATGTTAGTGAGTCGGAGTTTACCACTGAATCTTACCATCTATTCCGTATGAAGCAGGCAGTTCATGGCATTTCTTCTTCACTCTTGTGACGGGATGTGTATACACTATCAATATATGTGTATATATAGGCATACATATGTGAGTATGATTATGATTGATCATATATCGTAGTAGAAGTGGACCTGAAACAGGTTTGCGAACAAGGAACTAGCAGCCTAGCACAAATAAGGTATCCTGCATCTCCCTCTTCGAGCCTGCAAACGCCTGCAGGTTCGTGATCTTACCCATCAACGAGCAGAACATTCACTGGTGGCGCGGGGACACAGCGACCGAAGAGCCTGGTGATGCTCTATCTGCTTCGAACGCCTCGTTGGGTCCCGATCTGAACGTCAGGTGGTGTTACCCATTCTGCAACGAAATGGCAAAGCACGTGGCCGTGGGGCATCTTTTCTTTGCACTGAGCTACAGTACGTACTAGTAACAAGTGCCACGCTAGTAGTAACAAGTGCCTTACTAGTAGTAACAAAAAGCTATTATATTTTAATTTAAGATAGCTTTTTGTTAGTACTAGTAAGGCACTTGGGTTCATAGCCCCCCATCCAAGCATTCGGACATAGCTGATGTGGCCAGTCAGCCTCACCAGGGTGATTGCACACATCTCTTTGTACGGACCGCAATGAGAACACTTTGAATAACTGAGAGCTCTCATGCATGGAAAAGAGGGTGGGCTCACTTTGGCTCGCTGGACTATTTGCTGCCCCCAACCCCAACCACAGTTGACGATTGTTTAACGAAACCTTCATCAACAGACCCATCACTGCTTCCCTGCATTCCTTGTGGAGGATAGATCCAAACAGGCACCCTCCAAGAATCATCATGACATGTCTTGTGAGCTGTCCTCACCCCGCAGAGACTTGTCTCCTTCTACTAGAGGTCTACACAGGCCATAGGTCGCACTGGGTGCCGTCGCATCACTCGTGCCCTTGGTTCAGTCGTCCGTGTCACTCAAGATTTTCGCGTCCTGCGCGGGCAGGCTGGCAGTGGTGTGCCATGCACGGTATGCCATAGAGCCCGAAGCTGATGGTGCAAGCTTTCCGCTGGGGAAGGCACCTGCCTTCTGCTACTGCTAGGGATTGAGCAGTGAAACGGGAGCGCTGACGACGATGGAGATTCCAAGCGTCATGCGGGTACTGCAGACCTCCATAATGTATCTTGCAGCCGCGACTTGATTACACAACCTCTTCCTACTAGGAGTCTCGAGGAAAGTTGGTTTGCACATTTTTGCACAAAGATTGAAAGGGACCTTTAGAAGCAGTGTCTCTTCAAACTCTCTGCTCCTCCCATCTTTGTTCAAAGCATCCGCGCCACTTCAGACGCCCCGGATCGTCTGCCTTGACTCAGCGCAAGAGCCGCTTTTGAAGCACCGTGCCGTGGCCTTCCTCCGAGGCCGGAGCTGATAGTTCGCGCGACCCCCACGTGGCTGAACAAAGCGAAGTGATGACCAATATTCTGATTTTGGTCTGGCTGGATGCCAACCACTGCGATTCTGAACACGGGACAAGAACTGTGAAAGCTAAGTGCTAGATTGGTGAATGCCGCAGCTTGAATTGCTGTCAGCCTCCAACGACACGTTGACAAGCCAAAGAATCCAAGAAGGAACCGATTCACACCCTTTGCGAGGGTCCGGGTTGCTAAGGGAGGAGGCGCGGACTCAAAAGAGACTTGTGGAGATCCCGCACATTTTCTGCGTGTGGAAGATTCAAGTTGCACATCCAACTGGAGACCTGTTTGGCTCCTCCAGTTGGACTGCGTCGAACCCAACGAGTGCCAGGGTACCTCTGGAAGGAATGGTGCGAGCGTCATCCGAGCGCTTGGGGCTCAGTTTGATCGAAAGGCTCAAGGCCCTTGGAGGGAGCCAGAGTTGCTGTTTTGACAGATAATGATAATACCAATCCACAGCATAATTCTCTGGTTAAAGCATGTCAATTGCAATGTTTTATTGGACATTTGGGAGTTTGCCTGGCTGCTTTGGCTGAGAATCCTGCGCTTAGGCAACGCCTGAGGAGCCTGATAAGGCTCGGGTGGCATGGCCATTAGGGTGCGTTAGGACATGAAGAGGCATCGCCCTTCTGATGCGGCCGCCATAATTGTAGAATATCGTAGAATTCATGTTTTCCTCGTGACTCTTCAGCTGGTTGTTATTGAAGGGCAGGATAGGTCCCTTGGCAACCACTGAAGACTTTCAAGTAGCTTGGTTTGCGAACGACGGTTCGAATAGCTTGGCCCAAGAACAACACCTCCCAGCCGAGCCGCTGTGAAGTGAGCACCGCCACAGCCATTAGCGAACGGCCACGAGGTCAATGAGTTGATCAACTTGAAGGCGCCGGGTTCGTAGTTTGTGGGATCCCAAAGTTTGGGGGAAGTTGTCTGAGGTTGGGCAACCATTTTGGGGTCAAGAGTAAGAGCTTTGTTTGAGCTAGGATGGCCTTTAAATGTCCTCTTCTTGCTTGATGGCCGTAGGCCAGTCCACTAATCTCCCGGGGCTACCCAAATTTCCTAAGTTTTCCGTGGTGACCCACGTTGAAACGATGCACTCACTTCACCCAGGGGCTATCGGTTGGCGGACACATCACTCTCCTGGATGCAGGCCATTGCTGCGGAGGTGCCTAAGCAAGCGAATGGTGGGGTAGCCTGGTGCGAGTGATGAGCCGGAGACCTGTTCATGAACATCAGGGCGGATGAATCGATGTGAATCGAACAGCCGAGTCCTGTTATCATCTATATCATCTATTTATCCAAGAATCTCGGCCCTGCCTTGGTCCGATATCCAAGATCTGGGACCGAACGGCGACTCGGTGGCGCCGAGGTTTCGACTGTGGGATCTTCATCATTGAGCCCTTTGGCGGAATTGGTTCAGGTGGTCGGTGGTCGGGTCATGCAAGGGCCGGGGCTTTTCCCCGGGGCCGCCACGACGGAATCGATCGGTTTTTGGTTGGTTGGTGTTGGGTTGTGATACACGAAGGCAGAGGAGCATGCAACCACGGAACCTGAAAAGGATGCATCAGAAGCATTTGGTTCGGTGCCCTGCCAAGGTAAGGCAGCTGACCGTTGGAATGAGCCGGACTTGTCAATGATGATTGAGACCATCGATGGGAGGGGCATACACTCTGAAGTTTGCTCAAATCTGAAGACCCAGCAAACCCTCAAAAACGCCTTCAAACTTCTGGTTGTGTGGATTTTCTCCTCATTCAGCCGGGTGAGTTATACTTTCACAAGCTGAAGCCTGGGATCTGTGAATCAGCGATTGCCTCAGGTATCTCTTGCATCTTCTTCAATCTAAGTCGGCCTTAGCAGGCCTAGGCGCCGGCAGTTCAAGGGGATTCCAAATGTCTGGGCGAATTGGTGCGTTGGAGTGGTCATTTGAGTCATCAAACAAAGATGTGAACTGCTCCTTTGTAGTAATCTTGCGGACTTTTGGTCTTGATTTGTTTGGGAAGAATGCTGAGGACATAGTGAGGGGCCAACCTGCCAACCCACCCGGTAATGATCACGGTTTGCAGCCCCAAATCCTTCTCTCACTGCCAGGAACCAAAGCCTTTGGAAGGTACACCATGTTCGTTCGAGACTGACAGGAACAATTCCTTCAGGCTTTTGAACCAATGACTTGCCAGAAAGGCGGGTCTTCGCTTCTTTGGGGTCGAGAACCGTCTCATGGCGCTCCGCAGGCTTAGCTCGGCACAAGCACTGGTTCGGACAAAAGCCAGGGCGCCGATTCATTGGGATGGGTGGCTGACTTGGATCCTATGTGTGGCAAACGAACTTTCGATGATTCAACTCCCAGAGAGGACAAGGAAGGGACCTTGAGTTTACTTTTTGAAGGAGGTTCTGAAAAGCATACACGACGGGGAATCCAATCGGAATCCAACACTATTTACGTCTATGGCGCAGGGTTGCAACCATCGACAGTCAATTTGAGCCTCCGCAGATGACTTGAACGGACATGGTGAGTGTAGCTCATTGCTATGGGATTGGTGTTGTTGGCGATATGAGGACATCCTTTCCTTCTTACCATGAAGTGAGTCGCAATGTGGAGGTTCACTGCTGACACTGTTGTTCTGAAAACGTGGAACAGCGGCAGATGACTTAAGGAAAGATGGGCTGCCTGGGTCTAAACGAATTCCTTGTGACACTTGTGAGCCGAGGGGAAGAAAGCAGGTGAAGGGTCTTCCCTCAAAACGGTGGCGATGTCGGTCCACTTGGGGTTCACGAGCGACGTCGGCGACGTGGGGTGAACGTTCCTATCAGGTCTGTGACCTTCCGGCGCAAGCGGCTGAAGTGGATCGCGCAATTGTGGGGAGCTCGGTGGGTCTCCAGGGCAATGGCATGTGGGGTCAGGTGTTTTGGGAAGGCTATGGCGGCCCATAGCCGCAGAGTTTGTGTAAAAGAGGCTGGAGAGGCTTGAGAAACCTTTGCAGACACCTTTTTCCTGTGTTGCCTTGCAAGACCTTCACCAAATTTCTGTTGACGAAACTGTTGAAGCCCAATGAACGAAGTGGCTACCTTTCCGATCGGCCGGTCACGCTCGACGGACAAGTGCAGATGGTCAAGCAGTGTTTTACGGCGAGACGGCGAGACCATCTGGCACCCTCAACTCCTCAACTCAGCGTTTTGTGGGAGGCTCTTTTGTGCGTGACTCGCGAGGCTCCAACATCATGCGGAGCGCTTCGAGGAGACAGATGTGGGCCGCCTGCTACAGGACCCCAGCGGAGGGGGGGAGGCTCCCGCTTTGGGGAGAGGATTCATAGGTTTTCCTCCACTTTCAATGGCTCGAAATTGCCAGTTGGTTCGGGGGCTCCGGCAGACAAGAGATCAAGAGACTTTTATAGCACCACCTATAATTGTACAGAGATTCATTGCTTTGTTTACTTTGTGCTTGCTTCATGCAATGGTTGGGTAGAGGCTGCCCCCAAATGGATGGACCCTCCAAAACATTCAGATGACATCTCTATGCTTTCGACATCTCAGGAGCCCCTAGTAGCTTCTTGTTACTAGTAGTAGGAATGCTCCTAGTAGCGTCCTTGCCCTAGTAGTAAGGCCAGGAGCCCCTAGTAGCTTCTTGTTACTAGTAGCGCCCAGGAGCCGAAGCTCAAGAAGTCGGTGGTGGGGTGTCCAAGAGTGGTCTTGGCGTCGGACAAGATGCCAGGCCTGTCGGGTCCCCTCGTTCTGCTAGGTTTGTGGGGCCCCAGGATCAGCCATGATTGTGCTTCAAATACTTAGTAGAGTGACGATTGCAATGGATATCATTTGGAGCCCAAGAAGAGGTCGCGAAAGCCCCCGCACAGCAGCAAAACCCCATGTGGGGTCCAATGCGGGGGATATGATGTCAGTGCTCCAGAAGCACCTTCCTCTCATTCTGAGAGACCGTTTCTATCCCTTTCCTGTACTCATACGGGATCATAAAATAGGGAACCGAAGAAAGATACACACCCAGATGCAGATTGTTGCCTTAGGAGGGCCCAGGGCACAGAAGGGCATCCGTTAACAGACATCACAACCCCTTAGAAAGACTCCGAACAACTAGAATTCTCGGGCATCTAATGTTGGCGTGGACCACATGTTGCACAGCCCCTGTCTTTCATGAGTAACCTTTGAGTGCGTAGTGGAATCATAATACGTGGTTCAATCATCAAATGGCTGCCAGTAGAGCTTCCTTTCTCAGACGAGTCCAACAAGCACTTGGTGGGCCTTGGCGGGTTGTTTCCTGATTGTCAAGTAGAAAAGTGGGTGATGGACTAGAATAGCCAAACAATCACGAAGAAAAGAAAACCACCTCCCTTCCCTCGGTTGAATACTGGGCCATAGGCGGCAAGTTCCATTCATTGATGAAGTTTGCGTTCCATTTCGTTTTATCAGCATAGCACAACCATTCGTTGTATCCACATGTATCCACGTATCCGCCACTGGGATCAATTGCCCGACCAATCTCTGAACATCCCACCGAATCCCAGGCTCAAGCTTTGACGGAAGTGCCTGATAGGAAGGAGGCCGGGGACCGTGCAGAGTCAGCAATCGGGGCCATAAGAGGCCATAAGGCAATGGCCTACAAGTCCCAAAAGTCAGTGGGAGTGACAAACCCTTAGGGTTGGGATTGAAGACTCAGTTGTTTGCTGGATTGACAGGTCACCCCAAAGTAGAAACCTGAATCCTTGGTATTCATAGAGCGTTCTCTTTCAGTTTATGGAGACCGCGTCAGATGACATAGATTGCTTTGTGCTAGCAAGTGTTTGGGGCCGCAACAGGTCACTGAGTAGAGTTTTGCGAATTTGCATTTTGATGTGACAAAACTGACAACACATCATTTGCTTTTGAAGACCCCTCCAAGAAAAAGTTGCATTAATGACACATGTTGTGACCACAGCGAAGGGCAGATTTTGCACAGACACCTGTGGAAAAATGAACTCAAGGGCTATATTTTCTGGAATCACAAACTTAGGAATCGAGCACCATTTTGCACGGATTATATAGATGAATCCACACACTGACATGATGCAAAAGGGGTCGTTTTGGTGTGGCAGTTTGTGTTCCTGACTTTCAATTTGGAGGCCAGGGACAGCCCCACTAACCGCCCACACCCGAAACCACGTGATCGGTGACCGCAGGGTCTTGAAGTTGGTCACCTGGGGTTTACCGGTTCCTTCTCAAACTTCGACGTGATTGGACAACAACCTATCAAGAAAATCGCTAGAAGGTGGCAGCATGTGGCAACCGATACTTCCCATATTCCCTTCTGCTTCACTGCCCCTACCACCCAGTCCACTCACCCGAGGCCGAAAGATTCCAAAAAGCAGTGGCCGGGGTTCCCACCGAAAGCGAAGCTTTTGCCACCGAGGTCGTTCAAGATTGCAGCCCTCAGTCTACCAGCTAAAGATCAGCCATGAGTGGTTGACATTCTTGGAGAACTCGTCGGAAAAGAGGACGCTGGTCTAATCTAGAAGTCATCGGAAAACCCAAGAACCAGTGGGGAAATGAGGACGAAAGCAACATCAGGCGCGAGAGATCACCTTTGAGGGTGTGTACCCAGTCTTCAGCAATCCCCTCTCCCTGAGTGGAATGAATAGACATGATCTCGATCCACTGAGGATGCCCTTCGCTCGGGCAAAGAGGCAGAAACGTGCTGGGCGGAGTCGATGGGATCTTCACAGTCCTCCGCTTCTGAATGGACGAGCTCAGAGGGCACAAAGAGAACCACACACGGGGCACAAAGGTCTTGCGAAAACTGCAGGAGATACAAGTTACAAGATGTTACAAGCAACAAAAAGAACCGACAGTTTGCTCAACAAAGTGTGCATTCTTCACTCGTTGATCAACGCGGCCCAGTACCCATGCCCATCCGCATGCTCATCCCGGCACTGCGGAAGGGGAGACGTGCACACACACATATCCACTTGGCATCAGACTGGCGCCCGGCGTTTCGCAGACGAATTCAGTGGTGTCCGAGCGTTTCGCCCTTTCGCACGGCGTCGCGTGGGAGGTGGACTACACGAAGATCAGAAAGGCCCGGTCCATTGACGTTCCATGAAGTTCAAACGACCATTTTCCGAACAGCACACAGGTGGTGCCATCTACTTCTATTATTTTCAGGGAGTGTTGTTTGAATTGAAAGGTGGGTTGGTATACTGTACTTTCAATGAACAGTGTTCAAGCTCGGGCTGGAGGGATTACTTTTCAGGAACTTCCTGATATTTGTTTGGTCATTCGTGACGCTCAAAACTTGATGCAATCGACATCAATAACATATATTGTTTGGGGTTTTGTGTGTTCTGGTAGACCCGTGTGGCTCAACCATAACGAAGCTTCAACTTCTCGAGTTAAGACATAATAAGTGGGTGCTTTCATGATAAGCCATGGGTGACGGACAAGAATAGCCAAGCGATCACGAACACGCGAACACCTCAGTTGAACACCAGCCAAATGCTTTTTCAGTTCGCTCACTTCTTGCTGTTGCTTCTAAACTCTTTCCTATCTATTGAAGAAGAGGGAAAAGGCAGGGCCAGTCTGAGGGTTTAGATTCTAGATCGCAGTTCTTGCACTGCTTCTTTCGATCGGTTCCACACCGGTTTCGCGAACCGAGTTCCTTGCAGCATCGGACCGTGAACGAACTGCCGGAAGCATGGGAGTCCTTTTCTTCTTGGCTTCTGTTCCACATACGCCAGGGAAGATGAAACTGTCCGCCCATTTCTACCAGCGTTTTAGCTTCAAAACTGGTAGGGGACAGAGTCGCCAGGAAGAACAGGCCCAAACCACTGACCAACACCGTAAGCCCAAACATCCTCCCCCAAACTCAAACTCGTCTTCTTTTTAAAGTGAGGAAGCCTGTGCTTGGGTGCTTTGACCCTTAGGAAGTTGGGCCCGAGCCGCCTGAAGAGAGCCCCAAAAAGACGCCCGGCAACCCAGAGTTCCGGTCGACTTGGGTCGAGACATCGCGAAAGCACCAACAAGGCTAACAAGCGATCCTTGGTTTCGAGTTCCAACCAGAGATGGCACTTGGTCACCGTCATATTTAATCACTCAACCCTTCATGGTGAAGCACCTTTTGTTTGGCCCCTGAGACCGTACCAAAGATTTTTGTGTAAGTGTAGAATTTCTATCAAGCAATTTTGTTCTATCACGTTGCCCCTTTGTTTGCGTTTGTGGGTCTTTTTGTCCTTTGTGCTTTGCGACTGGTTGGGGCACGGCAAGGATGTTTGGGATGAGCTTAGCCCATTAGAGATCGGATTGTAAGCACCATTCCCAATCTGCTCATTCCGAGCATCGAAGAGGAACGGATGGATCGGTGCCAAAGCATCGACACCCGAGGCCCAAGCTGAAGCGTGGAGCTCCAAAAGCAGGAGCGAAGGCTGCAGTGCGGTTCTGCAACTCTCACGGTTGCGGACTACCAGCGTGCCGCTTGGGTCGGTAGGTGGATGAATCTCACAGAATCACCCCATGTTCGGGCCTGTGAGAAGCGGTGTGAGAAACTATACAAAGTTGGTACTTGGTGCTGACAAGAGCTTGCCGCGGAACTTGACGTGTCAAGTCTGGAAAACCCAAGCCACCCACATTAGATGGGCCGATCGCAAAGGCCAAACATTGAAGCATGGATGCTGCGGTTCTTCGTATTTCAAGTGGCGAACGTATCACGTCCAAACTGCACGTCATTTCGCTGTCCACGAGTTGTTGATTACCCCAGCTGTGATGAACAACCTTTGGGTCTTTGGATGATTTTGTTTGCTGGTCAAGTTGCGCAAAGTGAAACAAGTTGACTTGGTTGCATTCCCTCTCAGAACACCTTGTCACCGGTACTTTTTTGGAAGGCTGCAAGAAGAATCGGAATGGGGTACATGTCAATGGTAGTTGGTCCCAAGTTGTTCATGGCTGTTGTCGATCCAAGTGAATGTTCTTCTGGTGATAGCCACGGCAACAAGAATTGTAGCTGAATCCACCGGGACCATTGGCTTGGGGTTTCGTCACAATGTGAGAGACGCAATATTCACCTTAGACTCTTGCTACTGCCAGAAGGGTTGTGGGATTTAATGCTTTGATATGTGGGGTTCGAGATTTTGTATTTCATAGAAGCTACTGGGCTACTTAAAGTCGCTTAGTAAGGACATCTAACCCACAAGATCCTGGCAAGTCGTCAGGGCCGTGCCACAAAGCCCAAAGTGACGGGGCCTTAGCTGGGAGACCGGGAAGGGCTCGGTCCTGATTTTGTCATATTCCTCTACTTCTGCCACGTGGTGCTACGCGCGTTTGGGAAGGGGCATGTGAGTCAGTGTGCTGGTTGTCATGTGAATGTATTGTCCACATTGTAATAGGTCCCAGCGCCATCTTAGAATCTTCTACCTCAGAGCACAGCGCAGATGAAGGGCCATTGAAGACATGAAGAATGTCTTGTTTCAGAGTCACCAGGTGGACATTTGAGCGTATGTCCATGTCATCGGAAACAGTTAGCGGACTTGATCCGTTTCGGGTGCTTTTTGGCGGACCGGTTTCTTGAGCAGTCGCTTGGACAAGCAAGATCTGTGGCCCTGAGGTGGGGAGTTGTAGTCCAGGGTGTCACTGGGAACTTTGGGATTAAAACTGGTCTTTTGAAGAAGCTCCACATCTGACGCTGAGTGTTCAAATGTTGGAACAAAGGATAAGGAAGAAAGAAAAGAACCACAGCATACAATGTTGTTGAGCTTTTCGAGAGTCTACGATTTCATTCTAGCTTTATATAGACACTTTAGTGTAAAACTTGAAGACACAAGACTCAGTATCTCTAAAGCTGGTGCCAGAGGGGATGTGTGACTTGTACAAAAATCAAGCAGTTGCTCTTGCCACCAAAACGGACCATGAGGCATCACCGGCCTGCCTAACGATCGGGCGCCCAGATGCGCGAGTGAGGGTCATCGATCGGGAAACGTCGGAGTGGACGTCCACAGTGGACCCGCCGTCACAAGAAGAATGTCTCTCACAAGTGGAAAAGATGCCTCAACATGTGGACGCCATTTCCTCAGTTGCGAATGGTGCACTCCAGACTCCAGACTAGGAAACGCTGGGTCCAGACATATTACAGGTAAGTCCTTCTTACATTGTCATTTACTTTGTTAGTGCCCATGGCTTTGGCAACAGCCATTGGAGCTTGCTTTACGGGCTTTGGATGTGGAGTGGCGGCCTTGCTTTTTGCACAGCCCCTCGGACACTCATGTGGATGTGGAACGAATGAATGGCAATGTTTTGCCCCTGCGTGGGCCTAGGGCCTAGAGTGTGATTGTCTCATGACTGAGAAGTGTTTGCGTTTTCAAACTCACATCATTTAGCCACAATCCTGGACCCACTGGAGGCGGCAGAGGAGCCTGCCAAGCACATCAACGAGTTCGAGTCGGCCTTCCGATCCCAACCAGACTGTCCGAATTGCCCAATGCAACTGTGGCCAACTTCAGGTGACAGTCACAGGTCCCGACCCTGAGCGCATCAGTTTGTGCCATTGCAATCTGTGCCAGAAGCAGTCTGGAAATGTTTTTGCAGTTCAGGCACGCTTCCCCAAAGAGCAGGTGGCGATTAAAGGAATATCCACCGTGTGGAAACTCGCGAAGGATGAAGCAGACCAGCTTGCATATCGCAATTGCGTTAGCCTCGGAGGTGGTGGTTCCTTTCACTTCTGCCCCAACTGCGGTTCGACTGTGTGGTACATGGCAGATGCAGACAGCGCCCGCATTGGCGTGAAGATTGGTTGCTTCACTGACCCAACTTTCCCGCCGCCCAAATTGTCCGGTTTTGAGGAGTACATGCACCCATGGGCGATGGAGGCAGCTTCCCTTGCAGTTCAACATATGAAATGACGCCATGTCATATGAAGCGGCTCGGCCGCTCGGGCCCTCCACGTCCAAAGAAATCAGAACTGCTTGCAGCAAAAGAATGAAGCAGCTGTGTAGGTGTCACGTGTTCTTTCCCTGGAAGTGCAAAGGAAAATTGGTGATCACAGGATTCCCCTGTTTCTGTCCTCCAGATGTGTTTGAGAGGCCCGCTGGAAGACTTTTCTGATGGACCCACTTTGTGATGGTTCGAGCCACTTTCCGAGTGCTGCAGATGGATCGCATCGGTTGGTCTGGGTCCGAAAGTGGTGGATAGTTGTGTTTGTGAAGCAACCCCAGTTATATTTGCTTTCAGGCTACTCAGCGTTTTGTTCACCGCCTGCGCTTGTATTTTGCAATCATTTAGTTCCGACGGTGCATTTGCACAGGTTAAGCTAAGCTAAGTTGTCGGTGAAGCTGCTGCAAAGGGCTTTCGTTTTTCATTAATAAATGTGAAAGAGTTTGGCAAAGGTTCCCATGTGTTTGACTGAACCAAGGGTCCTCAACTTTCATTTTGGCAGAAACATGTCCTGCGGCGTCTGTGGTCAGATTTGGCCTTTGCAGAAAACTGCGACACCTACCTGTTTCTTCTTTCAGAGTCTAGAACCATCCACAGGGCCCAGTGAAGGGGTTTCAGTTTCATCTGAGATACAGTTCATGACTCAGATGGTAAATGTTGTTTGCAACATTCTCTCGACATGTCTAGTTTCAAATCAAAGTGCAAGACCTCTGCAGACAGCTGTTTTAGAGACTTTGCAAGAACACCTGCCTGTCAATAACACATTGTCCACAGCAAGTAACACCCTTCTGCGCACAGTTGTTGAAAAGTTGTTTCTGGCAGATAGCCGCAAGGAGCAAGGAGCAAGGTGACTGAAACACATGGGGTAGACCAAAGTTTCACCATCCAAAACATCTCACGTTCTGATCGATTGAACCGGATGGGCAACCAAGCGCCTTAAGAAAGGCGGTCATCGCTAAAGCTTTGGGACGGAGGAAAGACGAAACCACATAAATCAATAATCTTCTGGGTGCAGACCATGGTTGGGGCAATGGTGTGCAAAATCACCGGCTGTTGAGGAGCTAGTGGCCAGAGGACACAAGGACACATCCTTGTGGGATTTTTGTCACTCCATTTCTCACCTGACCTCAACTTTCTAAACATTCTTATTCAGTCTCAGGTGGTTGAGGCTCATTGACCCCTTTCCTTTCCAACCCCTTTCCGACCTAGGTCGGATTGAGCGCTAGGTCTGGATGAGTTGGACGTCCAAGGGATCTCCACATGGAAATGCAAATACCTTGAAGGCATTTTCTTGGTGGCCTCTAATGACCCCGACGACCTTTGGGCAGCTTCTGGGAATTTGGCCTTCAGGAATAGCTTCTGGGCGACCGTCGTGCAGGACTTGCATAGCAACAAGACCAACCAAGCACTGAAAGAATGACCATGTCACGAAAGAAACCAAACTGACCAAGCGGTTCACAGGATTTCACCAAGCAGAGTGCTGCTGCCCTTTGCAGCCAACTTGGGGCGAGCCTGAGGATGGAACAGGAAGCCAGCTGTGAATCCCCAAGTCAAAGCATTTCTGCACTAGGTCACTAGGTCTTATATCATCTCATCGTTGTAAGTGAATTTCCTTTGTACGTCAGAATTGTTTGGATGGATTATCCAGGTTCTTGCTTGGATTGTTAAGAGTGTTTCCTTTCCAGCAAGTCTCTCCCAAGCACATCCTGCAATACCAGCACCCCGAGCCCTACGCGCCGGGCGGCGCTGGGTTTTGTCATGGCGGAGCCGTCGGTGACGATTCACGTGAGTTTGCCCAGTGGACGTGCAGAAGTGATCTCGGTGGCGGCGTCTTCCAAGCGCCGTGGTCACGTGGGTTCAGGGAGGATGGTGGAGTGTTCGTTATATAATTAAACATGAACGACCCTATCCACCCCTGGGAAAAAAAAACACACCTCAGCTTCGTGGTCACTTAAAACTTCACCTGAGCTTCCGTGAGTTTTGGCAGACAGGCTTCAGAGGTTTCTCACCTGAAGCGACCGAGGGTCGCGGACCTGAAGGTGGCCGCGCAGCGGAGCTTGCAGGAGACGGGGGAGATGGGGGGTGGAGCCAAGGCGAAACTCAGAGTGGATTCAAAGATCAGAGTCCACCTGAAGACTCTGGCTTTCTAGGTGGATCATGCTCCAGCTTTCCCTTCCATGCCCACTCCAGCTCCTCTGAAAGCTCTGAAAGCCCGAGACCCCAAAGATTGAATGTTCCACAAGGTCATGTGCATCCTCGGTGGCTCAAGCTCCGAAGTTTCTCAAGATCCTTTGCCTGATCTTCCAGGTCCCTCCCTGCCTTGAATCTTCTGTTTTCAGATCCTTTCATCACGACGCTCCCTTCCTTTTCCATTCTTCCCTTCTACCCCTTGGTTGTTTCCCCCTCCGTTCTCCCTTTCACAGCACCCTCCACCCCCCCACCGACCGTCGCCCATTCAGCTCCTGTCGCCCCCAGGAGGGCTTCTTAGGCCTCGTTGGCCCGGATGGGCACCGCCTGGATCCCGCCGACTCCCTGGAGGCCGTCGGGCTCCGCGACGGCGCCGCTCGGTGAACGAGGGGTGAGCATGTGGGAGCATCATAGGTGGAATCATCGAGAATCGGATGGTTGATCTATTGATATGTTTTTTTAATTCTCTCTCTCGACACATACATGGAATGTATCTAAACAAGCAATTGAATTAAAGTTACCTTGAAGGGCATTTTTCAACTTTTCGCAACATTTCTGTAACCTGTGAATCACATCAGCTTCCATCACTTCTCTCTCCGAAAGAGCCCCTGCCCCACATGGTGAAAAGGGGCACTCGATTCACTTGATGTTTCTTCTGGGTGATTTTTTTGTTTTTCTCAGGGCGCAGCATGGCTTTGTTTGTGGGACATCGGCCAGATTCCATTTCAAGCATTGCGGATGTTTGCCTCGTTGGCCGTTTTGGACACCTTTCCAGCAGACCATGATTGCAGATGCCAATAGAGGGTGTTCATCCACTCTGGGGTGTCACTAGGAGGATTGGGGGGAGCTCCTGTATTCTGAGCCCTACTAGAAATCATATGAACAATGGCTTCGCAACCCGTATCTCAAGCCCTTCGGCCCTCTTTTGTACTTCCCTCGACTTGTTTTGCGCAGGCGAATGTTCGGTCCCCAGCCTCAACGGTCCAGCTCTAAACTCCACTTCCAAGGACCACGTGAGCGCGGTGGTGCAATCCGTGCAAGTGGTGGCGGGAGAACGGGCCTTTTGCTTCTGGTGCAGAGGATCCAACCACGTGGAGCCATGGCGAAGCAGAGAAGATAGAACTCCAAATGACTGGCCCGCCACGGTCATGGCCAAATGCTGACCAAGAGCAAGAGAGAGAGAGAGAGAAACGGTTTGGGCTTTGCTTCGATGGGTCTCATGGCCGCCCCCTGTTTTTGGTGGTTGGGGTGAGGATTGCCACGCTCCTTTTCTTTGACTTGATGCTATGTAGTCTTTGGTTCTTTGCGCGACACGGTTCTGGGGTTCCCTCAGTCTCAGTTGCCATGTCTTTTCACTGTCTTGACACATGCATGTCTTAAGATAGGGAGATGTCCAGATTAAACCCCCGGACCTTCACCTTTCAGAAAACCATTCTCGGTCGACGGCTGCGACATGGGTCGACTGAGGTGTCCTGGGGCTTTGTGACTGAAGGTATGGATGCAGGGGTGCGAGCTCGACTCAGCCTCTGGGGTCGAATTTGAGCGTCCTTGGGTCCTCGGGTCCTGGGGACACTGGGATCAGTTGGGAACTATCTCCGTGTTTCGGGAAAGGCAAGTGGTTCATGGTGCCTGTTCCTTTTTTCTTGTTTTGTGAGAATTGACTCTCTGGAACTCCAAATCAGAGCAATTTTGGACCATTACTGCTTCACCGATTTTGCCTTGAAGTCGAACGATTGTCTGGCCAATAAAGGACAGCTCTTGTGGTCGAACGTCGTCCACACACACGAAACGAAAAAGGTCCGTCCTCACGTCGCTCAGGGAACGTCCAGACGATCTCCGCCAGTGCGGGCGCCTTTGCGGCGGTCTTGGGCGATGGATCTCTGGTGGTCTGGGGAGATCCCCACCAGGGGGGGCGACCGGGCTTTGGAGCTCACCGACGTGAGGGAGGTGGTGGGTGCGCAGAAGGTGCACCGGCGCAAAGGGGGGGTGCTGGTGGTACTTTGGGTTGGACAAGGGGCCAAGCACAGAATCTGATGGGACACCTGAATCCACTTCAAAAGAGTTACGGGGAGTTGTGAACCTACGTATGTGGGAATTGCTCATATGCAGCATTATGCATTGTAGCAGTTTCAAGTATGTCGACAGATGTAAAGATCTAACACCAGAACATCAATGACTGCATGTTTGACTTGCAATTCACTTGCGTTTGCTTTGCCCGTCGCAGCTTTGGGATCCTTTTTTTGGGGCCGACAGCCCGCGCGACCAAACGCGAACGATGGGCCGAGGCGTTTGCAGCGATTCTGAACGATGGCCGAGCGGTGGCCTGGGGTGAGCCGGAAGAAGGCGGTGACGCGAGCGAGGTGAAGGCGGCCTCTGGGGGGTTGAGGGCATCCCGATGTTTCATAGGTGAGGGATGGTGAGGGTGATGAGTTTGTGTTCTCAGGCCTTCCGGGATTTTGTGAGGCCTTCAGTCCTCACGAGATGTCAAGGATACCGCTTCTATACAGTCAACAAAGATGTTTTTTTGCTTCTCTAGCGGGATTCTCATGGATTATCGTGAAGGCTTTGGACTGAGGGGCACGGCAAATCCGTAGAAACAAGGGCAACATACATGTTGCCATCCGTAGTAGAACTGGGAAGTCACAGGGACTGGTTGCTAGACGTCCTCTCAGTTCTACCTGGCCACTCTGCGAAACAAGGGGATACAAGATGAACTGGTCCTCCGCGACCAGGACGGCTGATAGCTTTAGTTTGTGAATCATGTGAACTTATTGAAGGCTAACCACTTACCACTTGGATTAGAGTTAGATTAGATGATGTGGTCAGTGAGGTGCTTCACACCTTGCAAAACATTTGCAAGCAAGCTCGGACCCACTTAGCGCCGAGAAATCCAACAGAGAAGTCAATTAGACTTGGACCCCAACTAGAAAGTCTCATGGTTTTCCATTTCTATCAGCAGGTGGTTATATACTTTGTTGCCTTAGTTTATGATCTCAACTGTCACCAAACCGGTGCCTCTCAGGAGCAGTTGCGAAACGTCCGCAGCCTCAGCGCGACGCACCGAGCCTTCGCAGCACTGCTGGAGGATGGCAGCGTGGTTTGTTGGGGCGATAGCTACAACGGCGGCAGCTGCGAGACCGAGCAGGAGCTGATCATGTGGCGCCGAGTCTTTTTCGACCTTTGGGTGAGATGGTGAATGTTCTTAGGGAGGTTTCAGTTCGAGTCACCATTACTTGGGTATACTTGGGTGCCATTTTGTGGATGTCTACTGTGTCCTTTTCGTACCAACACCAATGGTTTGGCTTGAGGAGGTCCTCCTGTTTTGAAACTCATCCGGACCTAACCCTCACAAGACTATTTCCATTTTGATGAGCTTGGGACACAGGAGATGCGTGGCACCACCACGCCGTTGGGGAGAGAAAACGTGTTCGTTGTGCTTTCTTTGACCCATCCTAGAGTCCTAGAGGTTCAAAACTTTGAAGGAAGATCCAATTCACAGGCTGCTGAAGCTGCCTTGTCATTTTTGGGCACCTTTGTTGGGATTTCCACCATATTCCACCTGTATCAGTTCCAAGCAAACTAACCTTGGAAGCTCCAGGTGGATGATCCCCATGAGGACAGCTCTGGGATTCCTGCCCATGTAACCCAAAAAACACGTCAGGAGGCTTTTCGCGTCTTCCGATTTTTGTGACTGATTCCTGCCGGAGGCTTTCAATCGTTCCCAGCCAATTGCCCCAACCCCCCCCCCAGAATTCGTCAGGAGTTCCTCACCAACGTGACCTCGATCAGTGCCTCGGCCTCGGCCTTCGCAGCTGTGCGGCACGACGGCAGCGTCGTGACCTGGGGAGATCAGGATTCCGGGGGTGACAGCAGCGAGGCGAGGGGGGGTTCGGGGTGACCAGTTGATCCAGCGTTGGCTGTTGGATATCACATGCCAAGAACATGTGCCACGCTAGTAGTAACAGGTGCCTTACTAGTAACAAGAACGCTACGTTCGGGGCTCCTGGCCTTACTACTAGGAACAAGAAGCTATTAGTAACAAGGGTGGTCTTCCCATCTCTTGAGCACCCGAACTCATGGGACCTTCGGACGAGCGACCTTCGGAGGTACCCAACCCACCACAAGACTTTGGTAGACCATGAACTCGACTGGTCAAGCTCTTGATTTTCGGTGGTTTGTTCTTTTCTTGTGTACCATCCACCATGAAACAGCCTTTCCGCAAAAAGCTCCAGCAGGTCCAGCCGCTACGGGAGGTGGTGGAGATTTGTGCGACCAACTTCGCCTTCTGCGCGCGCTTGGCCGACGGAGGGGTGAACGTGTGGGGCGAGCCACTGGCAGGTGCTGAGATCACCCAGGTGAGTCGGACAGAAATGAGACTGGCGAAGAATGACAGGGGTAAGTGAGGGCTATTTGAGGGAGGCAAGATTTAGTTGATTCGTTTCCCAGAACGATCTACCAGCTCCTTTCTCTTGCTTCTGGATGAATGCAAAGCATCTCGCTCTTAGGGCTGAAAGGCCTGAGAGACATATTCTTTGATGGGCAATCATCGAATGTGAACAGGTCACTTGCTTCTTTAGAAGTCCAGCATTCCAATAAAACTCAGGCCTACAGGATCTGCCCAAATCTATCTATCCAGCGGATTCGCGATTTCCCATCAAACCCTTGCCCAAAAGAAAGGACTATGCAGACCAAAAATCATTCAGGACACAACCACTCTTACACTCCCATGGCTAGAAAGACTCAATCCGTGATCTTTTGGAATTACCTTACTCTTTCGGAGGTCTCTAGGTCCGTCTTCCTATTTCTTTTTGGAACACCTGGCACTCCAAAAATCAACAGTAATTCAACCAGGCAATTTCCGGATGACGATCCGATACCACTGATTTCGACTCCCATAACTCTCCCATGGCCGACCGCTGGCCCCAGGTGAAGGATCAGCTCTTTGGCGTTCAGAAGATCTACTCCACGCGCTTCGGCGCCTTTGCCGCGCTCCGGGAGGATGGCCACGTGGTCACCTGGGGCCATCCAGACTCTGGGGGTGATAGCAGCAGTGTGAAAGCGCAGCTCTGGACACCCGGCGTGAAATCAGTTTATGGTGTCAAATCGGCAGTATTTGAATGTGTTTGGTGGTTGAATGAAGGTGATTTTAGAAGGAAGTCAGTAGCACGGATGTTGCTTTCACCACCTCCTTTTTCCACCACGTCTCGAAATTCTTCGGACTCCGAAAGTTCGAGGCATGTGTTCGCTTCGTGTTCGCTTCGCTTCCTGTTCCGAGGAATGTGAAAGAGGTCCATTCCACGGCCAAGGCCTTTGCGGCCATCACCCATGCCGGCGGAGTGATCACCTGGGGCGATCCACACTATGGTGGGGACAGCGAGGCAGTTCAGGATCAGCTCAAGGCTCCATTCTCCAAACTGAAACCACCTTTCGAGGTGTCCTCTTTCGTTCTAAAGAAACCTCAAGAGCTGATTTGCTTAATTCTCCCAGGTTTGAATCCGGCCCCCAAACCGATCAACCCGAGCCCGGATCCCATGGAAGGAAGGTCTGGAAATCGGGTTCGACTGGCCAGGATGTGGAAGAGCTCTATGGTACCAACTTCGCCTTCGCGGCGATCCGCCGGGATGGCCGGATCCTCGCGTGGGGTGCCGTCGGCGCAGGAGGCGACATGAGCGAGGCGGAGAAGCAGCTTCCCTATCTGTGAGGCGACAGAGACGCAGGAGAACCCCGTTAAACGGGGTCTTGGTCGGATCTGTTCGACCAAAGGCAACAGTTTGATCAAAGGACGTAGAGCTAGGCAGCTACGCTAAGCTAGGTAGAGCCTATGACCCATCTTTTTTGCGCGTGCCGCATGCTGCAGTTTGAATACCTTGCTTGAAACATACGCAAGGGAGTTTGCGGCTCGCGTACTTTCCGTAGAGAAAAGCAGAGCTGGATTCTACGGTCCTATCGGGTCTATGAGGGAAGGAGCCCTGCACCAATGATGATGATCCACTGGTGAAAACCGGATGGAAGAAGGAAAGCTTGTTAAGGTGAATCATGTCCCACCGCTTGCACGGTTCCAGGTGGTGCGGTGTCTCTCCTTTGCCCTTGTTGTGAGATGGTCCGCTAAAATGGATTTTGTGGTTTACTGTTTCAGTCTTCTTCAAATGGCACCAGTTCCATTCTTCAGAGACACGAACTTCCAACTGGTCGCGTGCAGTTTCAACACTGAAGTGGCTGAACGAATCCATGTTTTTCTGTGGTTTCCAGATGTGGCGATGTTTTTCTATGTCTTCCCAATGGACCGAGTTCGCAACACAAGGCCCCAGCATGTGAGACCATCTCCCCAGAAGCTGTTCCGTGATGTCCCACCATGTCCCACCCACATCAGGCTGTTCCCCGACACCGAGGTTCCGGCGTCGGCCCGATCGACCGGTGGGAGTGAAACAAAGGAGCGGACGGGACGCAGACGGAGCCTGGAGACGGAGGGCTGGAAGGGAGGCTGAATGTGTGTGTTGCACTTCCATTTTGTTTGTGAGATGGGTTTGGAAGGGATGTTCCTTCCCACAGAGGGATTCTTTTATCCAATGGGATGCCCATTCCAGATGACCAAAGATCCACTCGTTCTTTTTGGCAACACCATGCGCTTTTCGATTCGCCAGAGACCTTGTTGATCAAACCACCAACCCTTCCAAGAGGTACTGGAAGAGAGGGTCTTCTCCCAAGGTCAAGGAACACCTGCGGATCGGCCCATTCTTTCAAGATGAGTTGTGTGTGGATGGATTGCAGAGCTTGTCAGCTTCTCCAAAACCTCAACATGAGGGCATAAATGGTATGAAGCGAGTGCAAGAAAGATGAGTGGGGGTTAGGTAGCTGAGAATCAGCATGGATCCTGAGTGTGCCTCGCCAGAAGACTCTGGAAAACTTGTTCCTGCCTGTTTTGAGGTTTGTGACGTGTACAAACTGCTGGCTCCCAAGTGTTCTGAGTTTAGACTACAAGTTAAAGGTGAAGAATGTGTTCTTTTCTTTTAAACCCAAGTATTTGACCTGATTTGGGTGTAATTATTAGGGGAGACTCTTCTAGTCCGAGGGGAAGTTGGCGATAGGTCTCCAAGATTGCAGAGCCTGATCCATTTGTTTGGCCTCCAAAAGGACAATTGGCTGAGTTGGCTGAGACTTGATAAACCCGAGACATCCAACGGAGCAGAAGACACCGGTGGAGAAGCAAATTTGCGCAGCTGTTTCGAACGCTTGGAGTCGAGGCCAAGTGAGATGATGAGCGCCGCAAACCATGGTCAAACGATGTGCAAAGAGAGTTCAAACACCTCAACACTTGATGGGTGGGCACATGGATCTGCAAGCAAAGCATGTAGAGTTGGATCAGATACATTCGTTTTGATGCAGCTATCCCATGCGACTTTTCCGGACCCTTCAGAAGGAAGACGACCCCGGCACAGGAAGAACTTCCGAGGAAGACGTTTGAATTTTGCACCACTAAGTCACTAGGCCACTTGCCCTATTTCCAACCCCAAACAAAAGCAGTCAAGAATACTTAGCATGTCCACAAACTCACCCGGCCTCCAGCTGTTGAATGCAAACAAAAACACCAAGCAAAAGACAACAGGACAGAAAGCTACAAGCACCTGGTCACACTGAACGCTGAGTGCGCCATGGAGCACCTGGGCGTCGCGGAGCTGCTGCGGCGGCGAGGCGTGGTGGCCGGCCGACCGCGCCGCCACCGATGCGCGGGACGGGGGGGGACGGGAGCAGGGCAACGCAGCAGGGCCAGTGATCCAACCGACATACACCACGTCAATCTGCATTTTTTCTGGGATTTGGGCTGGGTGATCACCCAGTCATGTGCACACCAACCTGCTGGTCGCTCCCAAGTGGCAGGCACCGGTGAGCTCTCACGGGACGATTTCTTCCGATGCACCGGGGACCCAGCCATCCTCCTGGAAGCTGTCGGATGTGGGGCCGTGAGGCTCTTGCAGAAGGAGGTTCCTCTCCAACTGGCCATTCCTGCTGCCAAGAAATCCTTCCAATTTTCAGCCTTCTCTTCTTCACCAATCCTGGAGAAAGAACTTGCAGGCAGTCGTAATCACCTTGTATTGTAATCCTTGCCAAAAAAAACGCGTTAGTCTGGGGAAGCCGGCAAGATCTATGAAACAAGCGCCACCAGCATAGGTTTTTGTCCACACTTCCAGTACTCGTACTAGGAGGCTCTATGAGGCTATCGCAGTGTGAGGAAGTGTAGCCCTTATCCCAGCCACCTAGACCATCTCCTAGTCCTACTATCCCATCATCCACCTTTGCGGACCTACTCACTTCACTCGACCCGTCTCACCGCGCTGAAAACCAAGGTCTGCAGGACTTGAAGGCCAACACCCCGACGACCCGAAGCTCTGAAGGTGTCTTAGTGGCAGAGACCTGGAGGAAGCTGGAAGCTTCAATGTATTCTTCCCCAAACGGTCTGGTCGCACTAGGGATTCTTGCTGTAGGTGTTGAGGCTGGGATTGATGGGCGTGCGATTTGCAGTACATTCATGCCTCTCGAGATCTTCGAAGTGCATTTCAACTGCACGGGCTCGCTGACACTCGCCGCCGCAAGAGGATGCTTTGCTCGATTGTGCTCTCACCGTGGTGCAGTGCGCATTTTCGGACTTGGTGTTCACTTTTTTGCGGCAGGCACAAGGGAATCCTCGCATTTTGGTGGTCTCAAGCCTACTCTTTCCGGCAGGTGGCGGTGATCGGAACGGTTTTGCTTCCATACTTCCATGTGCAGACTTGGTGGCAGGTGCAGTGTTTGGCCTGCTCTGATTTCGGCCCAAATCTAGTGAGTCGCGAACCTTGGACGTGATTTCAGCATCGCGCCAAAGCTTTGTTTTGGCATCTCGCTCACATGTGTGTGCCCAATCATTTCCGTGCTCTCAAAATATGTGCGCTCCCATGTTTTCTCACATATTTGTGCTCTCATGTGTGTGCTTTTGAGTGATTACACGTGTCTGCTCTCACGTATGTTCTCACAGGCGTGCTCTTTTATCTCTGCTTTCTCACCCGTGCTCTCGCACGTGTGCTGTCATGTGTTTGCTCTCATATGCGTGCTCAGTCTATGCTCTCATATGTGCGCCCTCGCGTGTGTGCTCTTACAGTTGTGCTCTCAGGTGGACTGGTGTTTGCTCACATACGTGTGGTCTTATGTGTGTGCCCTCATATGTGTCCTCTCATGTGCTTGCTCACATATGTACTTTCATGTATGTGTGCGTGTTCTGAAGTGCAGAAATTGGTTTAGTCACCCGTGTGTTCTCGTGAAGGGTCATCAAGTCTCCCAGAGGGGAGGGCAGCCACGGAGGGCACTTGAGGCGCCTGGTCGGTTCAGTGAAGAACTGAACTCAACGAGTTTAGTGATTTCGGTAGGTCCCACAATGGTAGGTGCAATATGGTGCGACATTTTGAAGAGGGGCGGTGAAGCAACCAGTGATTTTGCCTGCAAACAATAGTTCTTTTTGCGAAGATCCATGTTACTCAACCCCCAATCCATCGCAGCACACTGCTTGGCCTGCTAGGTCTAGAGCTTCCTGTCCGGGGCTCTGCGTTTTGTTTTGTCTGAGGGGCTTGGACGGGAAGATCTATAAGAAGTCCATCAATGGCATTGATTTGTTTGTTTTATTCATGGTCTAGGTGTGTGAGATTTGGAAAGGACATCAGGCCATCCCAATGAAGCAATGGCGGACCCCTCCGAAAGAGGACGGTGGGAGGGATTTTGTAATAGGGCCTGCATTGTCATGGTATGAGTATGGTCCCGTACCGGCGCCACGAAGGGAGGGAGTCCCGGCAAAGCCAATTGTAAGAGAAAGACAAGACAAGACAAACACAGTCATGATATTCCAGTAACTCCGGATGCTGGGGTTTACTTGCTCACAGCTGACCCACAGAAGCTGGGGATGGGAGCGGACAAGTTTTGAGGATGCAGAGCATGCTCACAAGAGCAACACTCGGCTCCAACCCCAAGCTCTCATACAGCTTTCAAATGCTTCCGAGTGTTTGATTGCATGAGAACAGCAGAATTCTTGGTGGGGTGCATTCCGGAAGAAGACTAGCAAACCGCAGAACGTGTGGCCGAATGGTTCCAGCTCTAATCCTGGCCGCGTTGCCGTGTTTGGCCCTTCAGATCCCTCCAAATACGCCCAAAAGTTGCTCCTTTAGGGTTTTGTGACACAGAGCGAGCTGTATGCGGCTCGCAAGACAGCCCCATTCTGGATCGCAAAACGTCTGACCCTTTTGCGGTGGTTGAAACGAGACTCCTCGAGACATTGCCGAACCACCGAGCGTGGAATTGAGGCCTCTCCTGCCCGGCTTGGGATCTCAATGCGGAGAAGTTGGGTTTGAAGCATGCGAGATACAATATAATATAAGTTAAGTAGATATTCAGATACTCATGTCGTGGCTTCATGAAACAAGTACAGTAAGTGAGCAGAGCAGCGGCCCAAGCTTGCAGGCCAGCGTTCAAAAGGATTATATAAAAAAGGGACAGTATTCACTGGTTATATCAGTTGAGATTGCACGAAGCACAAACAATATATTATCCTATCAACCAACCAGTATGAACGGCTACACCAGGTTTTTGGTGCAACTCAACGGATTCTGAAAGTGCAGGCAGATCGATGACGAACCTTCAAGAAGCCCGGTCCAGTTGTGGGTGTTCTTAGATTTTGCGATTATTGAATGGCCTTGTTTCTTGGAGGAGGTAGACTGGTTTGGTTGCCAGGTTTTTTGTTTCAAGGGAGGATGGACACTTGGCAAGTGGTCCCGGTTCTGGACGTTGAATTACATGTGGGTCAAAAGGGATTCAGCCAGCTGAGCCAGCATGCAAGCCGTGAGAGTGGTTGCTCAAGGAGCACATCTAGTGCCCTAAATATCCCTAAACCATGTAGGCCAAACCCCAGATGGAAGACAATATTTCTTGCAGGTTGCGGCAGCAGTTGGCTTGAAGTTTGCAACCGCAAATGAACGTCAAAGTGGAACTAACTGAATGTCTTCTGGCAGCAAACCGATACAATCATCAAACCCAGGTATTTCTTCCGCCTGTTTGAGAGATTGCTCCCTTGATCTGCCAGGCCCAGCACACCCAGCTGCGTGCGAGGCTGGGAGATGGTGCACTAGGCGGATCTAGTGGGTCGGTACTCTAAATGGTTGAAGAGAGTGACTGGAAAGCATTGACCCAATATAGTAACAAATGCCTTACTAGTAGTAACAAAAAGCTATTAGAAACAAGTGCATCGCTACTAGTAACAAGTGCCTTACTAATAGTAACAAAAAGCTATTACTTTAATTGAATCTTAATTTATATTGTTTCTAAAAGCAAACATTGTTACTACTAGTAAGGCACTTGTTACTAGAAGCGATGCACTTGTTTCTAATAGCTACAGATTCCATTAGATTCCGGAAACATCTCAACTTCTGACACCACTAGCTAGATCTTTATCGTTGAGTTCCTGCGAGGCGAGGGACGGCCTTGGTCGTCACCGGGTTCGAGGACAGGTGGGAGAAGGTGAACCACCAAAGGCTGCCATCATTGGATCACCGTCATCACCTGCCTGGCAGCATGTGCTTGCCGGTCACAAATGGAATGCAGAACCCCCTGCAATCACAATCACGAGCCTTGAGGGTCCCCAGGTAGGAGAGCTCTAGACGGGAATTAAACTGACTCACTGTCCTAAACGTCTCCCACTTGGGGGTCTATTTTTTTGGGGTCCAGTAACTCCTTTTGCTGTGCTCTTCCATTTCCACATCACGAAGCCGCTTCTCTTCGAACACACAGGAGCTCTTCCTCCTTCGCTGCACGTCCGGGGGCCTGTCGGTGGATCTGTCGGATGCTGCGAGTGGTGATTCTTTTTCCGACTACCTGGAGTGTTGGGGTTGTTTTGGAGCGTATTCAGTGTATTCGGCTACTAGGTCTGATGTTCTCGGTCTTGGCGCCGCTGTGTTTGTCTTTGTCTTGACAGAGAGAAGCATGGCTGACACACCACGAACTGACCTTTGTTTGGGCCAGTCTGTGTGTGGGGCCGTCTCAAAGACTTGCGCTTGGCTTGCACTTGGATCCCAAGGCAACGAACTCTGGGATCTTCAACGCTCAAGGCGGGGCATTCGAGCAGACCTGGGTGGGTGCCACAAGGAGGATGAACCCTGGCACGAAACGTAGATTTCTGCTCTCCCTGGTTGATAGTGTTGTGTGAACCGTACAGTACAAGTTCTGTTGTTGTTGTTGTTGTTGCTGCTGCTGCTGCTGCTGCTATTGTTGTTCATTCTTCTGTTCACCCAGAGCACTTTACTTTTCACCCACAATGAAGTCTTGAGTTTGAACATTGACCGAAGATTGAGGGACACACTTAGATGGTTGCTCGCCAGAGCTAGGATCAGTATGAAGTCCCACTTTACACGCATTAGACCTTGACTGAAAAAAGCGCAAAAGGAAAGGTGATGGGTCCGCAGATTTGAAGCTGTTTTAACAATGTTTTGCAACTCCTGATAGGCTAGGTGACAGCTTAAAAATTCCAGCGTGGTCAAAAT
>CAXAMN010005703.1:143327-175827 GCA_963970005.1 Durusdinium trenchii
ATCCCAAGTCCCCGGTGGTGGGCCGGCTACGCAAACCTTCCCCTCAGTTCAGCCTTCCACCTGGCGTTAACCAAGGCTTCTAGCTTTACCGAGGTGCAGGCGCGCCCGTGCTCGACACCACTCCAAGGACATTCCACGATGCAGAGTGGCCAGCAAGGACCTGTCGTTGCCTTGCCTGATGTGAGTGTTAGGCTCATGACCTGCGTTTCAGGTGTTCTCTACGCACCCACACAAGTGAGCGCAGCCACTATTCAAGACTGCCTCTAATCATGTGACGCGTGCACCTTAAGGGCTGTGCACATCCTTTCAAACTCCTCCCAACCTGCTGACTTCACCTTGGCAGCCCTCTAAAACTGTACATAGAAACGTCCAGAGTCGGTAGAGTGAAAGAGATTGCAAAAAGTCTGACGGGAAGTGGAACGGAATGCCTTTGGAACAGGTGGTGACACACACACACACACATCGTTGGGTTCCAACACCGTTTGCAGCTTGATGTTTGGACTGGGAGTTCAAGAGACTGCTTGAAAGCCATCTAGGATGTATCTACGTTTGAATTTGCAGTAGTCCACCACTTCTTCCATTTGGAGAACCTATGAGAACCTGTATTCTTCCAAGAACATACAGGGATTCTCAACTCAGGCTTGTCAGGCCGAGGGCTGATCGTGGATGCATAGCTTCGTTTCGGTTTGTCATCGGCAATGTTCAGAAGCAACCGGTGCCCGTCATCATCATCGTCATGTCTCTATGTACCCTTCCTCATCAGAATCACAATCATCCATTGTTTGCATGGGACAAACTTGAAATCCAACACTCCCCCAAGCAGACTCCTCGAGCAGACGAGGCGCCTGGAGCGGATGCGTGAGAAGCGCGACCAACAGGCCTGGTGGAAAGACCAACCGCGGAGTGAAGTGCACACAGCCCGGGCTAAAGTATCTTTGGCGAGGTCAAACATGCAGTGGGTTGGTATGTGGTAGACAAATTGCACGTTGATTGCGCACTGATTTGTAGAGCAGAGTAACGCTCACTTCAGCTTTCACCATTGGCTCGACTTCACGACTGCCTCGTCAGGAGCTTCGCGAGTGTTCCTTCCAACCGTTTCGTGGAGGCGACGGGGCACTGATTTGGAACCGGGGCTGAATCAAGCGATATGGCCGACTGCCTGGAAGAGCACTCTCGATGTCTTCATCTCTTTTCGTGTTTCCACCAAAGAGACCCTCCATTGAAACACTCAGAACCTGAGTTTCTCATTGAAGTATTTCACAGTTCAGCCACGAGGAAGACCAGCTAGACGGGAAATCGTATTCGCTAGGATCACTGGCTGCCCTGTTTCTGCGCTGTTTGCTTGCCGCTTTGTATCGTTTCCGGCTTTCCAAATGCAACAAAATACTCCTCCAATTACCTGGCATTCGCAGGCTTTCATTTAGGGTCCTGGTTTTTATTCCTTCTTTCGTTTCTGAACACTTCTCGTGCCACTTTTCCCCGCGGCACCGCACCCGTCGTGGATCCAGGGGGCGCGGAGGCGTCCACGAGCCCGGAAGTCCAGCAGTAACTGCAGGGATGGGAGGATGGGATGGAAGTTGCTCACTTGTGCTGCGGAACTTGATCTAAGATCCTGGACCGTACGTTGAGTCACTTTATCACCTGGGTGCAGGTAATCAAAAGATGAGTCAGCACCTGATTAACCAGAAGATCTCGTCAAGAGTCTATCTTTGTGAAAAGGGTCGTTCATTTTCCGTGTTCTCCCTGGCCACTTCGAGTTGCAAGATTTGCCAGCTCCAATGCTTTTCTTTTCAAAGGGGTCACAGTCCCATTAATAGCTTGGGAACCGAGAGCTTCCAAGTCATGTTCTTTGTCCATGCAGTTGCCCAAATTTCTGACCCAAGCACCCCTTTGGTGATGGGTGCACAGCATTTGCACCCTTTACCTCAAGCCAATGATTGAGCCGTGAACATGTGTGAAAAATGAGGGTTGGGTTGCCCCCTAACCATGAAATCAAGAGTCATCCCCAGAGGCTACAAAGGGGACATGGATGGACATGGAGATTTTCTTTGTTACCCTTTTCACCAAAAAGGCATCCAACAAGTTTTCTTCCTCATGCCCTACACCATCCATGTTGGACATGTTGGACATCCCTGCTTCCGGGATTTCGGTTCTCAGGCCTTTCGCCTTCCTCACAAGCTGTCATGGTCCTAGTGGAGCGAGGGCCGTCCTTTTGCAACTGGAACTGGAGACTGTAGCACGTTTACTACCCATAGTTCGGACGCATACTTGAGTTCATTCTTGGCTCAAGAGGCTAGACGCAGTTCTGGTGCCGCTCCTTGTGGGGGCTATCTCTTAAGACTCTCTTGCCAAGTCTTGCGGTTGCAAAGGTCTCTCTGCACCTGTTAACGCACCAACCGACTGAATTTTAGCATTGGCCATGAGATTCACTTGTTTCTATTTCCCCTGAACCTCGCTGTTTTTCGCACGCATGGGACCCACCGGACGGCCAGCTCTAAGGCGTTCTGGCAGCGCCTGGCCACCAGCCGTTCGCCGGGGTCAGGGAACTTGGCTCGAACGGGTGGCTGGAGCGGCACACTGGCGAACGGTGGTTGTCAGTCCAGAGACCCCGGAGACCCAGCGGGTCTCCTCTGAAGCACTGGCTAAAGAGGTGTCTCCTCTTTATGTAGTTCGTAGAGGCCAAGAGTTGTTTTTTTTTAGCCTTCGTACCCTGGTGCACACCCCACAGCGAGTCTCCACATGTGGGCCTTGCACAGGTACCGGGTCTGTCAGAGATTGGAGGCTTGGAAAGCCGAGCGAGATTGGGAGCTGCGAGGCGCTCCGGGGACTGGGTGGAGAGTGGCGACGAGTGTTTCATCCTTAGAACTCCGAAAGTTTCTGGGCCACAACAGAGAATACGATAATATGTTATAGTTATATATATATATATTTAATATACAGTAGATCAATATAACATGATCAGCAAATCTAGGAGATTGGGCAGCCGAGCCACAGCGGTGGCTCATCTGGGCCGGTTCAACATTTTCGCAGGCTTGTGATAGCTGAAGAGGCTAGTTGGATGGTCCCGAGATTATGGAAAGGGCGTGTGAAAGATGCTCTTTCCCCGATTCGGTCGAACATTATGAATTGTTTCTGTCCAGAGTGCCTCCTCTCTCTCCACCATCGTCAGAATGTCTTCGCCCAGCAAAGGAAAGCGCTTTCGGCTCACCAGGTGAGTGCACCTTCAACCCGGACACCTCGCGGAGTTCCAGATGCTTGGCTGAAAAACGAAGTATGCAGCGGCCCTGGAGGTCTATTTATCCTGTGGGATTGGCGAATTGGGGCACCAAGAACATCTCAGACAATTCTTGTAAAGAGCTGCAAGACATCCTTTAGATCCTTTCCCTACTGACATTACTGGTGATCCACTTCTCGCACACCGCGCTGGAGGCATCGGACTTTCTTGATTCTCAAGATCGATTTGGGTCTCTGCAAATGACCATCCCATACGTCTACTAAGTGGGATGACTTCCCATACTTCTACTCTGCATGACTCTATCCCTATTGTAACCAACTGCTGAGTAGGGATAGAGTCATCGAACCCTTCAGCCGTAGGAGCAACACGACGGACCTCGCTTGGTCCGCTCCAAACGGGGCGATGACTCGCAGGGGCTGCGTGCGAATTGGTCTCTGGCTGCATGGTTACAGGGTATTACAGGGTATTACAGGGTTGCTGGTTACAGCTGCTTCGCAAATGGACAAGAGGTTTTGCGGGTCTCCAAAGACACTGCTCCGTGTGTGCGAGACACGTCCAAAACAGCTGAGGAAGTTTCCAACAGTTGCGGCCTGGGATGACCGCTCGAACGCCAGAGCGAAGAAAGGCCGAGATGTTCGGGATCTTGGGGGAGGGGCCGTCGTAGAGGCCGCCGTACTTCTTTTTTACAGCCATTCATCTCATTTGGTGGAGCTTGTTGTGGATGGTTGTAGGATGTTGTAGGCACTTCTTTTCGAGGGAGCGGGGAGGAGTTCTTTTAGGTCTTGAGTACAAGGAACGTACACTAGGCGTTTTGGCCGGAGTGCCTCCTTGCCGGTCGGCAGCATTCCACAGGCCTCAAGTGTCTCTGAGCTTGTCCCTGGGCAGCAGATGGGGATGCCGAAGTGTTCGCTTTCATCTGAAGCTGCTTTCCGTCCGCTGAATGTTGGTCATGATTCTTGAAAGATCTTCTGCCTGCAGCACTCTGCCTTCGAGGCCAAGGTGGCCTCCGTACATTGACATCCTGAAAACCCAGCCTTGTAGAGGAAGGCCCCGTCTTCCAAGGGTCAATGAGTCTTTTGCTTTGCCCTCAATCTTCCAGTGTAGAAAAAGCGATGCGCCCGCTGAGCCTTTGCGTCTCAAGCCTCAAACATTCCGTCGAAAAGTGGTTTTGTTTTTTTTGGACCCGTAAAGCATTTGTAGCCCGTTTGGATGTGTGCCATTCAACATTACAAGAATAAGTGAAGCATGTGAAACATCAATAGTAACCTGACTCTTAGGGAACTTTCGCCTGTCTAGTTCTGACCCAAAGTAACACCTTGTTTCGCCACGAGGTGAACCGTCATCTGCTTGTGGACCGTTTCAGCCGAGGACCCCAGCTTCACGCCAAGCACGAACCCAGTGCCAGCGAGGATGAGAAGCCGGGAGCTGAGGGGAGGGTATATATATAGAGAAGGCCCTGATTTTCCGCTTTCTCCGAGATTCATGTAGTAACAAGAAGCTATTAGAAGCAAAAGGCATCGCTACTAGGAGCAAGGACGCTACTAGGGGCTCCTGGCCTTACTACTAAGAACAAGAAGCTATTAGTAGCTAGAAGCTGTCGTGTTCGACCATTGGGCCCATGGGGTGCACGTTGAATCTCCATGGCCAAGCCACCCAGGTGCCCAGGCCTATCTACAGCAGAGTGTCTTCCGCGTGCCCGGCTGGTTGGCTTTGGCATGTGACCACTAACTCCGGAGTTGCTGAACCCAGGCGAGTCGGCAACTTGGGCAACTTAAGCTCAAAGACGCAAGCGTTCCTTTTCAATCCTTGTCACATTTACTTTTCTGCCTCTTGAGCAAATTGAAGCCCTCCAGCACTTTCTCTGACACGGGCAACGCGCTTGAGCTGTTCTTGGCAGCCCACACCACATGTGCTCCTGCGTTTTGGGCATCTCGAGGTTGCCGGCCTGTTCGGCGGTGGACGCACCCCCACAACCCTCCAGGCTGAGTTCAAGATTCAAGGGTGCTTCTTCCATATTTGCTGCTTCACTACCTCCAAAAGAGGCTCTTGTTTGAAGTACTTCCGCACATCTGAGAGAAACATCATGGACATCCTCTTTTCGGAGTGGCGTTCCAGTGCAGAGGTGGCCCGCCGATGTTGCGCCGGTCGCCCTGGTCAGCCCACAACAGCAGCGTGAGAACCAATCTGTCAAACAAGAGAATAGAACAAAACCACACCTAAAAGCGATCTCTGGACATGCATGGCGAATTCTTGAATGGAAGATCCGTGCATCGTACAACATGGTAGCTGCGGCTCAATGAACAGGTGGAACCACAAAACTGGCGACTTTGCCTACTTCCGTTGGGTTAGTAAATGACACTTCGTACAAACACCAGGGCACATGCCGTTACTTGGCTATATGTGGATGCTCGGAGGTTTCAATAGTTTGCTGGCAAGACCAACAGTTATCACGAGCTGAAGTTGAAGTACATTTGCCGCCTGAAGCTGGGGCTAACGCGCGGGGAGATCGTCAATTTGCTGTGTCGCAGTAGAGGGCTCCAATGACTAAAAAGCCTAGACCTAGAAGTAGTTTGGTTGACATGAATTCTGCCTGATTTCTGTTGCAGCTGGCTGAATTTATCCCATGTGCCACTGCTGGACAACCGCAATCCATTCGCCAGGTCGCTTGTCACAGCCTGGTGCCCTAGTGCTTTTGCACTTGCTGTAGACAATGACCCAGTGAGCCGGGCCTTGCCACTAAGCGGCCAAGGGTCATTGAAGGCGGTGCCGAAGATCCTTGCGGTTCCGGGGGATGGAGCTCAAGTAGACCAGGAAAAACGGTTCCCTCTGGGGTGAAAGGGGCATACACCAGGATCATATTTGCTTTCTTCGCGTAGCGACTCCAACGGCACAAGTGGGGTAGGGTTGGTCGGGTTTCCACGGGCCTCTGCCTAGCCGCGGCTAGGCCGACCACGCCGCGGAGGGCCACTCCGGCCCAGGACTCAGTGAGTCAACTCGTCAGGACCTTCAACCCAGAAATCGACTCGTTGTGACCTCAGAAGCTTCAATACCATCGAGCTGCCTGGACAGACTCGTCTTGCTCAAAATGGATGCTCCAAACAAGTTTTATTGTTTTGAGATTTCATGAAACGCCAAGGACAACCTCTCATTTTTGGTATATTTAGGTTCTGTTCGGGGAGGTTGAAGTAATTGCAACCTTCAGGCGAGGGAATTTAGGATTCTTGACAATGAGATGCCCTTCAGATACAAACTTATATATATATACACTATATATATATAGATGGATATGTCAGACCTTTAATGCACTATTGCATTTTTTCCAGGGAAGGAAGTCTCACCAAGACGTTTCACCAAAAGGTTTAAAGAGTTGAACTGACCTTTCAAGCGAAGATGACACCCCAGAATCTTTCGAGACGGTCCTCAAACGAGATGACGGTCCTCAAAGAATCATCTACGCCGGTTTCACCATGTCCACTACGTTCTCTCAAAGGTGCTTGAGTTGTTGAGGCTCACGGGAGGGGAAAAAAAGAAGACACATCCGTGACCCTGGGTTTCGTCTTCATGGTGCTCCCGCCGCTTCGTTTGGGCCCACCGGAGCTAAGGCGAGCTTCGCGTCTTCCCCGCGCCTGAGCCGTTGCCGTTCTGAGCCAGGGCTCAGCGAGGGAGATCGTAGCACGGTGGGGGTGCCGAGCGGGGCCGGAGGATGCAGGTGTTTCTTGGGGAGGACAAGTCATAGAATCCTGTAGGATCAGAACGGATCAGAAAGGTTTCTAAAAGATCATAAGTCAAGGGATGTGTGGGTGGGTTTGTTGATCAAGTTGGATCGAACCAAGTTGGGTGAGCTCCTCTACTGACTATGGTGGTTTTCCTTTCTTTTTTCGTGGCAGAGTTCCTTCGCATTCCCGGAGGCAGAAAAAGATTCGTGGTGCGACAGTTTGAGGGGAGACACGTTTGAGTTTGTTGACCTTTTTTGGCAGTAAAGATGTTGATTGTAGGTGAAGACACATTCGGGAGGGATTTGAAGAACTTCCTGGAACGCAACAAACAATGCATAGCCCTTAGTCCCAGGATTTTGCTGCTGAGCCCCCTGAGAATTATATAACCTACTGTAAAACGTGTAAACTCACCTGAACTAAAATAATTTTGCCTTTCACTTGAGGCAAATGAGTCACTGCTACGCTTTCTCCAGCGGCAAAATCTCTGCGAGGAGGCCGGACGGAGGAACACATTTGGGTCATGTTGTTTGGGTGTGAAGGAGTTAGTTGGTTGCTTATGCATCACTGAAGTTTTTTTTAGATCATCTACCAACCAGTCTTCGAAATGGTATGTGTGGTGCAACTGTCCCAATTGTCTCAATGGCGTTCAGCTGGATAAATGCAAAGAACTGACCCAACGAGAGCCGCAGCTTAGCAGGGATTTTGCCACTATATAGATCGGAATTTCACAGCTCAAGGCACCTGGCAGGGTCGCTTTCACATCAAACCAGCTAGCTACGCCTACCGCAGATCTTCAAATGAATAATGCCAGGCATGATATGGCATGATATGATTGCCGATGTTGTCAGATTTCTCAGTTGAGTTTGATGGTCGAGTCAATGTGCCTGGCGTTTTGCCCGACAGGCGCGCCAGGAGAGAATGGAGCGCTTGGAGGCAGTTCGCATCACCTGAGATGTTGCCCCACACTGTTGATCACTGTTGTGCAGGTGTTGCCAATCGGATACTTAATACTATACTACTTGCCACTACTTGCTGAGTTACTTGGTGTTTGGCAGTTTGCAGCAACGTCTTTGGACACACTTAGAACATGTCAGAACATGTCAGAACAGCCCCCAGAAGGTATAGAGCATCCTCAGATGATGTGTGAAACATATGACACTTTGCTACTTTTTGGGTTCTCTAGGTTCGTCCAAGCTTTACCCATTCTCTACATGACACCGCTTGGAAGTGCTATGATTTGGAGCCATCGGAGAAGGCTTTGAACGAGACATATACTGTGGGCCCCCAACAAGGACAGAAAAGAGAAAAGTAGATCTGGGGACACCGGGGACCACACTCACCGTCACATGAACATGAACATGTTTACCATATACTGTGGCCCCCGGTGATCCCCACTAAACATGTCTTGGACACCGGGCACCACACGTCACCGACGTGGCTTTTGTTTGGCCACGTCGAGAGGCCTCGGTGGCCCCACCACTCAGGCGCGGTCAGTCATTCATTTCCATTGGCCAGGGGTTTCAGGGGACATACTATGTTTGGAACAGTATCCATGTATATCCATGTCTATTTGTTTGGGTAAAACAAGACATAGGTTCTTTCTCTCCTTGGAGGGGATCACGAACCTCTTCAGGAAACTACAACATCAGGTGGTCCAACAATCAGGGTGTAGGGATATGTAGGGATCGTTGTTTGGTTTCTTTTTGCCCTGTAGGTCTAAACTACCCGACCTGAATCAACCTACCTTGAGGTACCTAAGAACAAAGAGGAAAGAGTGACGTACAGCGTGGCAGCAGACATGGAGTTATTTGTTGGAGCAACACAGCATAGCTTGGGAGTTTTTGCGTGAGTCCCATCGAACCAAGAGGGGTTTAGGGACGGTCCACCCGAACGCAGCCAGCGATCCCAAAACGTCCTCGTTTTTTCGGAGATCCATCCCGTGCGGGTTGCGTGCTAAATGGAATTCCAGACCAAGGTCTTTCATGCACAAACTGCACTTCAACTACGTAACTACTTCAGACATCGAAGCCCCAATGGAGTCAATGGAGGATGGACTGATATCTAATTGATGCTTTTGCTACTTTAACACCTCTGATGAGTTTCAGCCGACACCCAGGCCGGTGCTGTGTGAGCGATCGCTCCAGCTCGCGGCACGAGGCCAGGTGTCCGAAAGCACGCTCTGTAGGACTTGGGAAGTGGATTTAGTGGATCTAGAGGGTGGCGCATCCCAACCGGTGGGACATCAGCAAGTGTTGGGGCGGCTTTTGGCCATCATTCCCTTCACCTGAGGGTGTTTGGAGGGTTTGGAATCGGTCCATGTTGGAGCCCAGAATGCATCCTTGACGACGATCTCAAAGTTGGATTTGCATTCTTGAGATGCACATCCCTGGGAACCTGGCATGTTTGGTAGACAACTACCATGCAGTATCAGGCAGTTGTGCGGTGTTGTGCATTCACAAGAAGTAAATGGATCACGTCCCTAATTATCTCAACAATCATATACAATAGTATCATATCACCCCATGTTCACCAAGTCTTTCGCCTTGTTTGTGGCTCCTGGTGGGGTCGCCCAGAGTCAGATTTCGTTCACCTTCACCTCCTTTTCCCCTTACAGGGCGGACAAGGACACCTTCGCCTCGAAGGCAGGACAAACAGCGGTCCAGCGGGGTCCAGTGCGGTTCGTCAACCCTGGATGTCTTGAGGCTAGGGAGCGTTAAGTGCCCACGTATGGAGGCCTTCTAGAACAGCACCAGTCAAAGTGCACAAAGTTGGATCGATTTCGTAGGGTTTTCAGTACTGAGCCGCACCGGGGTACTGAGCTGAGCCCTTTCAGAGGCTCCCGTCGGTCTTCTGGGGCGCTTTGGTTCCAGTTGAATGACATGTCACTGGCAAAGATCAAAAGACGTTCAGGTTGGAACTTGACAACGAGCTTTCATTGAGAGAAGCCAAAAAAGAGTTCAGGGAGATGCACGTCACATCTCAAGGATCAACTTCCTGAAATCAAGGCAGCCAGTAGAAGGACCACCAATTTGAGGCAGGTTGGTGCAGCTGGGGTGATACATGGAGTAGCTCTCCTGGACAGGCTATCTTGCCAGGTGAGGCTGCCCTTTGTGAGTTTGATGGAAGAAATCATCGACATCCTGCTAGCAAAAGGTTCCATCTACGGGCCGTGAGAGGGCCGTGAGATCCCAGGGTCTCAGGTACTCAGGTACTGACGGTTCCTATTGCCTTCAGTGGTCTCTACAAGTCACTGGTTTCCTTCACCTTTCAGAGAGCACTTTCCCATCTGCTTCGCGTTTCCCCATCCAGGGCCACGCCAGCTGAAAAGGACAGACCTGACCCGGGAGACCTTCGATGGACATGGACGACCGAGCTGCCGGCTCGTCCCTGTGGCATGTCGGAGTCACACTCTTTAGCCCCGGGGGAGTAGTCACCGGACTCGGTCACCGGTCTTTCCACGCATGGCGCGTGAAGTTGCACCGGTGCGACGCTCTGCGGTTCATGGATCTGCGGTTCGCCAGATCGTGGGTGACACGGATGGTGCAACTTCAATTGGGTAGATGACTGTCTCTTGGATGTACAAGTGCATTAGAAGAACGCTGGATATTGAGATCTGAGGTGCTGCATGAGAATGAGACTGGTGGACCAGGATGGTTCGGGTTTGGCTTTGAATGTCTTGGTTGTTTTTGGAGCGTTTTCACCTGGCTGGTCCACACTTGTCCTCTTGCGACGGGCCACATTTCTTAGTTAGTGGGACAAATAGGGTGTGGCAGCGCTTCTTCTTTTTTGATGCTTGGTAACCATGATGGAATTGACTGGCTCCTGGAGCTTTTGGTGGCTCGTGTCTGGTATTCATTGGCCATCACCGACTCATCTTCAGCGGGTTGCGTTGGGTAAAGATGCTCCCCGGTGGACCCGGTGCGTCTCGACGGGCTCGTGGAAGATGTTCGATCCAAGAGGGTTGGGAAAGGGATCGCCGTTTCACTTCGACGTAACAGGAGGGGTTCCGGTCAACGGATTCTCCGTCCGCGTGCTTTGCGTCGTTGGAAGGGAAAACCAGGTTCGACGTGTTGAAAGACGCCGGACTGGGAAGGGTGACAGGTTCGCACAATGGGAAGTGGAAGTTGCGACGGGATGCCGTCTTTCGTGGGTCCCGGGTCTTTCTAAGGCAAGGAACGTCCCAGGTCCAAACATGGTCCCCAGCTGGCAAAGGAAAACATGAGAATGTAGGAACATCATGGAACATCATCAGAGCCCGCTCATGGGAGGTGGGAAAGGGAATAAACGGAAGGAACTGTAGGTGGAGCTGCCCAGTATGGAAACCTTGAGTTTGCTTCAGGAGATGCGCTTCAAGCCACGCATCACATCGTTGGCGAGGTGGGGAAGCAGCAAGGCTTTCGTGCTTTGAGTCTAGCAACCAAATGAATAGTCCGAGCGCTTCTGCAAGGAAGTTCTCCTCCAGCTTACCTAGTAATTTGTTTAGCCCTTACTTATATGATTATTTATGTAGGCGCCTACTTAATTACGAGCGGGCCGGCGGGCCGCCCCAAAAAAGAAACACCTCATCCGGTCATGACATCGAGGATGCGTTCTGCGTGTGTCAGCTTCTGTGACGTTCCGTTCAACTGATAACTCTGGAAGAACTCCCCGAAACGGCCTAAGCCCCTATTGTATGAAATTGTATGATCACAGGTGTTGGAACCAATCCTCCAGATGGTTTTCTAAACGCAGACATCAGACAGCCATCAGACATCAGATGTGCTTTCTTCAGGACCTCTGAAATCATATGACGCATCACGCCGAAGCAGGAACTCTGTACCTCAAGCATATATGTATCCCACAGCGGCATGTCCAACTTGATTAAACGTGTTCAGGGGCTACATGGGGTTAGGGTCTAGATGTACAGACGCGCGGCCTAACTACCATGCATCAGGTCTCTTTTGTCTATGAAATCCGAACTGCCAATCCCCAATATTGACCGGCAGACTCCCCGTTTTGGGGCACGACCTGGATCAATTACTACCGCCACCATGGGCGGTGGGGTTTCCTTGACCTCAGAGAGGTCTTTGACGTGGTCATAAGAGATGGTGAATCAACACCCTTCAGGATCCTTGTTTGGTATGGCTGGGTGGTGGTTTCAGACATTTTGATGTTCGACCTTTACTTGGGATGATTGAGCCCGCTTGACCAAAATATTGGTTCTTCGTCAGTTCCAACCACGTTCCAACCACCAACCAGCCTGCCTTCCGAGGCAACACGACTTCCGTGGCTTCGACCAGCTGGGCCCTCTGGTGGAGCCCTCAGTGTGACGCGGATCGGAAGTGCGGAGCCCTGATGGATCCAGTGGTGGGTGATTTGGGCTTCAAGATCGTGAGCTCTTGCCATGCTTGGAGTGACTCCACTTTCCAACTCTTTCCAACCAGTCTAGCTGTTTACTGATGTTTATTGACACATACTGACACCCCTAAAGATGCAATTTCTGAGAATTCCCTTAACCTTAAAGACACTTCGACTGGCCCAACCTGAGAATGCCAGGTGATGAACATTTGCTCACCCAACTTCCCCTCGCCTCATGTCCAGGACCAGCGCCGGCGCGAAGAGCGTGCTCGGCGGCGGCTGGAGGAGTGATGCGGAGACCCATCGAAGACGCTTGGGACCGTGTTTTTTCTTAGTGCCTCCAACCTAAGAGCGATGGCCTCCAACCACGCTTGGGATGGCTCTGTTGGATGTGTGGGGCGTACCTGGTTGAGAACTTGCTTGCAAGAGGCTTTTTTTGGAGCTCCCCCCCATCGGATGCTCTAGGCTCTATAGTATAGGCTCTAGGCTGCAGGGAGGAGCATCAATCCATTTGCCACCGCTGTGGAGTAGCTGAATCAGCCAAACTGGCGGAAAGGTCAGGATTTGGGTCTGGTGCGGAGGTGTTGGTCTACTGTACAACTTTTGTTTTCCTAGGCTTTTTTTCTTGGTTTTACGCAGCAAGCTTACAATACAAGGAAAACAGAAGCAGGATTGAAAGTAGTCGCAAACCTGATTAAGACGTTGATATATTGCCAGCCAATCTCGCAGAAGACAGCTCCTTGCCAAACAGGCAATGCTAAGTGTGGCCAGCTTGTGAGCTTGGCGGGAGGCGTGCAACAGCAGAACCGGCAGAGGAATTTCGAGCAGCCTTCGCGCAGCCTGTGTCATTCTGGAAAGAATCAGGCACAGTGCAGATGATCAGAGCTTGCAAAACATCCACAAGTTGCTTGTCGACAAGGAAAGCATGACCATGCTGGCGCTGCGCCCTGCAAAGAGCCGCAGCTTTTTGCATGTCATTCCAGCATCTTACTTTGGGAACAGTCCTCCTGAGGCGCAGGATTGGTTTTGATGCTCGTCACTCCTCAAATGAAGACACTTTTTGAGACTCTGAATCGGTCAACACCGTGGAGTGGGGACTTTCCTCCACTCGTGTCAGCACGTTTGTCTCGTGTCGATGACCGAGACCTCCCGGTGGCGAGGGGTGAAGAGCTCGTTGTTTCACGTCGTCGCGATGATGGCGATGATGGCCATACAACGAGATTCCACCGGATGGCATGTTAAAGCTGTTGTTAGGTGTGTTTCACACCCGTTAGCTTGGTCAAACTGTCAACCGTTGTATACCGTGGTATACCGTACCCGGTGAAGGTCGCTTGGGGTGACTTTGTGTGCTATCTCAACTTGCCAGAGTCAGCACCTGAATCACAGGTGCTTATACAATACGAGCTTCACACCCTGGTTGATGTGCGGACTTGGGTGCTGAATAGGGAAGGACAATACAAGAGCTTCGGCGGCCTAAAGCAAAGGAATATATAATATATATAAATAAAGATATAAACATATATAAAATATAGTTGCTGTTGGTATTGGATGATTGACTCACTGTGCCGACCATCTTGACTGATCCAGCGATTGCATCGACACTTGCAAAGGAGAAATTCAGGAAGGAGGCGAAACAAAGCGCACACTTCTTCAAGCCTGTGGTGAACAGCTCGGGGCACTCGGTTCTTTTGTCCTTTCTGCCGAGAGACGAAGTGGGTCAGACTCAGGTTGAGTGCACTGCTGTTAATTTCGGTTTGGGGAAGTTTCCTTGGCTTTCTATTCTTATCTCGGCATGACAATATACTGTAACTATTTGACTATAGGTGAAAGGCGGGCATCATAGAGCTTTAAACGTTAAAAGTAGCCCGTCGGCTGTCTGCTGGGCTGTCCTAAAGTGAGGCTATCAGAACATCGGTAGCCGCATCAAGGTTTTGGAGGAGTCCGGTCGAGTTGCTTGAGTCGTGGGTGAGATTTGTGTGATGCTCAGACTCAGTGGCCCAATGGATCTTTGCGGTCCTTTTGGGGGGTCCTTTTGGGGTGCTTTGGGGTCATTTCGACATGTCCAACTGGATGGTCTTCCCAAAAGACACCCAGATGGAACACCCAGCTTTATCTCATCAGCCCTGCCTTCTTTTTCTGCAGCAGGCGTCCACGGGAGTAGAAGAGTAGCTTGAGTAGATGGGTTCAAGCAAGAAGCAGCGAATGACTTGGTGCAATGACTTGGACCTCTCCTCGCGTAGCTCCCGAGTCCGCCTTGGGACCCACAAAGAGGTCGCACTACACCTCGAGATGGCACGAGTTTCGGTTTGTGTGAAGACTGTTGATATGCTGCATTTGAAATATCACTGACGATGTCTAACGATATTGTCAATTTCCATTCTACTCGGTGTGTAGCCGCTGTAGCCGCTTCATTTGGTTTTGTCCTCAAAGGATTCAGTGTCGCCGCGTCAACATCGCAGCGTTCGTTCCGTGCAATCTTCAGGAGCCTGACACCTACTTGGAGCGTGTCTCGCCGGGGTTCCCAGAGTAGTCTGCGGTCCTGCAGAGATTCCACACGACATTGAGCAATCATATCCCTGTCAATTTACGAGGTTTTGGTGTATCCCGGAATCCCCAGTACTGCAGGACTTTGACGACCATCAATGGTATGCGGTATGCTGCCAATGCAAGCTCAATCACTCCATTGGCCCTGTCCAATCACCGCAGTTTGGCTGGAATGTGGTTCCCTTAGCATGCAAAGAAACTGCTGGCTTCTGCAACTGAATGGTGCAATGTTGTGGGCCGGACCACTGCAAATCCATTCCCTTAATTGCAGCAAGGATTGTTGTGTCCGCCATGATGTGGAATGAGACCATGGCCAGTTTTTCATAGGAAGCAGGGCTTCCTTCTAATGTGAACATTGTGAACTTGAATCGGTGAGCGTTGAGACTTTGGCACCGCTTTTTTTTCCCCCAAAACAGCAACGCCACTCAATCTGCAAGGCGTCCAATCACTCATGCGCCGCATCGTTCGGCACGAACGCATATTGCAAACAGCCGACATACGTGGACGAATCGACTTGACTTGTGAAGCCCTGAAGGGTTTGGTCATCTTTCCTATAGACCCCCAATTTTGCGAACCCAAGACCCTTTAAAAGCAGTCATTCAAAGCACCTATATAGTTATACATTATATAGTTTGGACAGATCTTGAGGCCATTGAAAGGTGTCTCAAATCTGAGAATCCCCCGGAGCCCCCACCATCGCCCGGTCTCCGGTCCGTCTGGGTCCGTTCTCTAGGCGAACTCGGGAACGTGCCCTCCAGGTCATCAGGCGAAGGGACAAGTAGCAGTGTCCAAGTCATCGAAGCTTTAGATAAAGCCGGTGACTTGAGTAATTCATGTATATAAATGTAGTATCTATAATATAGTGGCCTTTTGGACATATATCATGAAGCTGGTTTCACCTGAAGGACAGCTCAAGGCATGTGGATTCTCAAATTTGTGATCTGAGACAGACTTCTTTGGCTTCTTGAGAGGCACTTGCACAAGCCACCCGCCCAATCCACTTGTTTGCTGGAGTCTGGTGGTTCATTTGACTCATCACTTCCATCTAGCTCGGGGGGCCGACTCCAGCTGTGTTTTGTGAGTTCGCTGAAGATTTAGAGCACACTGCTGTGGCTGGTTGCTCTGTAGTGCCCCTTTTGGTTCTATGGCTGGACACCTCTCCGAGTGTCACTGTATCTGATTCTTTCATGGTATGGGGATGAGTGAGGTATAGGGCGGCCTGTCCGTATCCCAAAGCATTTCTGGGAGAATGAGCTTCCTGTATAAGCAAGCCGCCTTGGTGTGAACCGCAGCGCCTATCTCATTTTTTTGGACGCAACCATGTCAGGAACCAATGCAAGGAGGACTTCAGCTTCAAGCCGAAGGCCGTGCCATTATCGTTGTTTATGATGCTGGGAAGCGCTGGTGAGAGAAGCATTTTTAGGGGTATTCAGCCATAGTAAAGAGACTTTGGAGCAGGTTGGCAGATCGGTCCCGCAGCAGGTTCTGGAGCAAGTTCGGAAACAAGTTCCGGAGCAGGTTCTGAAGCAGGTTCGGAGAAAGTTCTGGAGCAGAGTTTCGGAGTAGGTTCCGGAGTTTTGGGGCAGCTGCTCACACATTCAGGAGGTCTTTGCAGATATGATGAGATGCCGCTACGATAATGTTGTCACAGCCTAGTGCTGACGCGTCATGCTGCTGACCTGTTGTCGCACTGACATGTTGACATGCCGTCAGGCTACCGTACAGTCTGGCCTGATAACTACCGTGTTATGCTTTTGACACGCTAAGGTGTTGCCATGCCCATGTGCTGACATGGTGTCGTGTTTGTGTGGTGTGTGTACTTAAGTTTACATACAGAATGCTGTCATGCAGACGTGTAGACACCCTGCCATGATCCATCTGTTAGGCTGATATGGTGGCGTGGTGTCACACCGACAACTTGTCAGGCTGTTATGCTGACGCATTGCTATGCTGGCATGGGCCACTAACATGCTACCGTTACCACGCGGGTCATGCTGTCGCTCTCACTTCTCGGCGGGCTCCGAAGCTGGGGCTCGAAGAGGTTTGCTTTTTGCTTGTTGCGGTGTTGTCGTGCCTACACATATGTGGGTGCATGTGCTACTCTGACGAATTGACGTGCGAATATGCTCGCATGGCACATTGAAAAGGCTCACACTTTTGAAAGCAGCAGTGTCTAACAAGCACACACCGCTGGTCAATAACCTTGCAAATGTCGCAAGTTTGTTGATGCATGTTGCCATCGCTTAATTAGCAAATTCATGCCCAGCTGGGCTTATGTCTGGGGTGAACTTGTTCTTGGGTGCAAAGAAGCTTTCATGATTCATGACCTCCCCCAAGAAGTACAAAGAAGGCAAGAAGGCTGGAAGGTTAATTATCGAGTTTGGGGCCACCTTGATTTTTATCCCAAATCCACCCAAATCCTGCACACTTGTATGTATGGAAGTCTTGTTCCGCAGGGTGCCACGAGATTTGAGTATACGTGACTGTATCTTAAATTAGTTCAGGAAACCTCCCAAATCCTTTGGTTGGGTGTCTCCCTATTAAAAGGCACACCCATGTAACCACGTGACTTGTTGGAAACGGCCTTTCAGCTGCAAAAAGGCTGAGCCCACTGGTCCGCCAACGCCCACAGGTTCAGCCCGCGCCCTCCTTGGTGCAGCGCATGGCAAGGCAGGGTGTGCGACCTCGAATGGTGCATTCACTACCAGCTTGAGAAGTTCCACTTGAGCCTTGCCGGTTTTCACAAACGGTTGCCACAAAACCGCGTCAAGTGTTACTGTACAACAGAACCTCCCGTTGATTCACATATTGATGGATTTCATGCTGCGATTGGTCCAGCTTTTAGATTCACGCCTGCGCGGATGGTTACCCTTGTGTTCTTTCACCCCGTTGGTGACGACTTTCATGACCAAGGTCTGTGGCTCAATAAGGCAGTCCACAAAAGCTCCACTAGATGAACGCTTATGGTTCCCGACTCATTTTGAAAGAAACTTATTAAGTTAAATGAAGCTCGGGTGTACATAAGATCAAGCTCGGGTGTACAATAAGATCAGCTTCGAACTAGTCGCAGCACTCCTTTGCCACTTGAGATGTTTTCTATTTCTCTCATTTTGTAGAGTATTGCTTTCATGGTAGGCCCTCCCAGGCCTACCAGTCGGTTCCTTTGGAGCATGATCAAAGAGGCCTAGATGTGTTCAGATATGTTCCCTAGCTATCAATGAGCAAGTTCCTTTTGGACTCCCGATCCTGTTTGGTTTTCTGCCGCAAGACCATGATGCTGTTCTCCTGCAGGTCCCATCGCGCTCTTCGGGAGATGCGCCACTTGGACACCAGAGAGCGGGGAGGGACAGTTGCTGAACCCTGACCTCTTGAGAGCTGCGTGACGAAGTTTCTATTGCCACGTTCTTTACCTGTTGAGCCAGACTTGGTCTAACATTGTGCGCAAACCGAGCCGGCGCCAATCGTTGGAGAAACGAAGCACCAACGCTTCGTCGTTGTGGTTGGCCCTGGAGCGGTTCGCTTCGGCAGTGGAAGCCAGGGGCCCGCAGTGCTTGTGACAAGAGGACGAGTCTCATGGGAACGAGATGAGACGAGCTCCTCCCGAGACAAAGAGGATGGATTCTCTACAGCGCCATCCATGGGTCTTTTCCAACTTGGATCAATTTGGTGCTCTGGCAGTTGACTGACTGGGTGGATTTGCATGTGTCGAAAATGAGACACAACTGGAAGATGATGTCCATCAGCGCACTGTGTCGTGTGCCAAAAGTTCCACCCTGGCAGGAATGCAAAGTCAGGTAGTGGCAGGCTTTGCTCTCCACGCTCGATTTCCCCTCCGTTTTCGGTAAGACCAAGCACAGCTGGTAGGTCTTCATCCTTCCCAATTATTTCCCCTTGAATACAATTCCCAGCCGATTGGCATGGTTGGTGGCCACTCCTCATCATGCTTCAGTCTTGACCCACAGAAATCCGTCTTCGGTCTCAGCGATGGGTGACCTGCCACCAATCGAGACGACCATGTTTGGGTGTCAACCTTGTGCAAAGGTTACGTCAATGCCCAAGAAACAAAGCGAAAGACAACCCCAAGATAATCTAGTTGCATTTCATTTTTCATGAATCTTTTCATGAATCTGCGTGTTTACCAAATTTCATGTCCTTTTCCTATCCCTTTTGCTTGGCCGTTTGGCCGTTTCACTTCTTTTCACCAGGTGAAAAGGAGAACCGCTCCAAGGCGCGAAAGATTCGCTAGCTGAGCGGAGCAGCTCGAGGTCGTACACAGCCCTAGCAGAGGAAACACGCAGCTCAGACGAGAACAGCTCTGAGTTTTTGTCTCATCCTAGTTGCAGTCTAGGGAAGGAACAGCTCATGGGAAAGAACACCGAATTGACACAAACAGTTCCTTGAGTCTTTTTGTCGTCACCGCGAGGCATCTTCACGGCCCGCTTGGCAGTCCTCAACGCTGCTAGAGTGAACTCTGCAAGTCTGATTCGATACGACTCGTGTGCTGAAACCACAAGATAAAAGCTTGATCCATCTGTATCCGAACAAGATCTGCATGTGTTTCTTAGGATCTACCAGCTACTGTATATCTAGCTAATTGATGTCTCCGGGCTGCGAAAGTGGCACGGTTCTGTCAGAGTGTGATCCTCAAACCAAACCTAATGTTCTCAACTCAGTCAAATATGTTTCAGCACAGCTTGAAATTCCATGAACTCCCCAAGTGGCGCAAACAGATTGCGCATGGCCGTATGGCCAAGACATCGTCTCACTAGCGCTGCACCTGTGCCCTCGGTCCCACGAGTATCCCAAAGGTGTGAAGCACATCAAACAACATCTATATATGACCATTTGGGCCTTTTTTAGCCAACTCTTTTATATAATCAGTTTTTGAATCACATCTGAACCCTCTGACTCAATAACATGTTTGGCAGAATACAAACATTTGCAGTGTTGAGTTTCTCAGTCGACTGTCCCATAAAGATCACATACTTACTTATGTAGCGCCGCGGTTTTACACTTCTTTGTGTGGGGTTCTCATGTTTTCTGTCCTGCTAATGTCTTCGCTGGCCCGGCGCAGCGTGTAATTCGCAACGTCTTTGCGGGGTCGTTGCCAACCGTTCGCGGTGCGTTCATTCGACGAAAAGGATGATGAAGAGGACATCGTGTTTTTGAGGCCCGGTTTGGATGCCGGAAATCAGATCTTGGGTTTATCTAGGAGCGATGGCAACTGTCGTTCTTCACTTCAGCATGCCTCGGCCCCAATGGCGTTCGAACTGATCGCAACAAAGGACCTCGGGGGTAGAAATCCACAGCGACACCGGCTTCGTCGAATCTGCCTTCAAACGCTTGCTTGGCCCAATGACTGGGTCACGAAGACCTGCTGGGTGATTCGTTTTGAAGTAAAGAGGTTCAAACGAGGTTGGCTTTCACATGCTTTCGCAAAGGTCTCCAGTAGATCTTTCACGTCTTCTCATTTGAGACGCCAGGCCAGCTCGGAACTCGTCTCGGAACTTGTCTCATTGCTCGTCTTGCTGTGCAAGATGTGATGGAGAAGCGCGGGGCGCTCGCTCGGGAGTGCTTTTTCGAGCTGCGCATGGAGGAACTCAATGCTGTTGTTCCCGCAGAACGCGATGAAGAAATGTTCCAAGAGATGAAGAAGCAGCTCAGGCAGCAGCAGAAGATGGACAGGGCATTTGCAAGCGGTCGCAAGGCCCTGGAAAAAGATCGCCGTGAGGCGGAAGGGATTGATTTTGTTGAAATGTAATTGAATTCCTTAGGCTGCAACTCACAACAACACGCTAATGCATGAATGAGTTGTTCTCAATGATGCTTGTAGACAGGTGATGTGCTTCTTGAAGACGAATCGTTTTCCTTACGACGTCAACTTCATGCGTGAAGAAGGCTGGAGCAGTGCAACTTTCAGGGGGAGTGGGGTGGATTACACATAGACGAAGCCCCAAACGAATCAATTGCTTGGAATTGTCTGAGCCACCTTTCATTTGATCCAGATGTTTCACCCAAGCCCTGCTTTTTCCAGGAGCACCTTTTTGGTTCACAAGAGCTACCGCTCCCTTGCATGAAGCAGTCAAGCAGAACCAGCCGGGCATTGCCGCAAAGTTGTTGATGTTTGGTGCTGATCCCATGCAGCAAGACTCTCAGAAAGATTGCCTTGGACTACGCGCAACCAGAGACGCATGAAGAAGTCATCAAGGTGGGCTTTTTGCACTTTCAGACCGTCTCAGACCTCAAGTTTTGATTGTTGTTGTTGTTGTGGTGGTGGTGGTGGTGTTTCACATTCTGATTTGACGAAAGTGTGAATCGGACATCGTCGGACATACCTTTCATCTTCCATTACCGCTCTCTGAAGGCATTATTGAGCTACGGCCATGCCGAGACATTCGAGCGTCATGACCTGGTCCCCGCACCTGGGCCATTGAGTCCTTTTCCAGTGCTGCAAAGAAAGCTTCCCAGCCTGGTGGCAGATGCCGGTCGAGCCTGTTGCGCGACTGCCGTGCCAATTGCATCGCCCGCATTCGTTGAAAGACCTGACACTGTGGTGGCAGTGGTGGGTCTTTGTTCAGAATGTCTGTCTCCACAAACAGGGTACGCAAAACCTTCATCAAGTCTTAGTGCGTCAAGGGGTTGTATGTTCAAGTAGCAGTCTTTATCCTTCCAAGTTCAAGTTCCGTGAGTAGTAGACCACTAAAGCATGCTTTCCAAGTTCCAAGCGGTCGCTCTTCTTTCTGACGATGTTCCAACAGACCTGCCGCTGGGACTGGAGTTTCCAGGTGCCGAAGAGTGGGGCAGCGAGACGTTTCCCGCTCGGCTGGGCCGGCTCGTGAAGCTGGGCAGCGTGTCCCGACCACGACGTTTTTCATGCCTTCTCGCTTTCCCTCATGTGACTGACGTGGCAGTGCCAAAGTTACAGTATATCGTCGTTTGATCGACCAACTGGCGATGATTGGAAGCTCAGGTCTCAACTCCTGTCCTTCAGGACCGTTCCACGTCCATGTTCCCGGGGGGCACGTGATCCGTGAAGAACCTGGTCGCGGAATGAAGAAGATCCGGCGCCCCGAAATCGGTTCACAGATCCCGTGGCTGGTTTGAACGAAGCGCCATGAAGGGGTTTTGGAGGGTGCAAACAAGAAACTCCAAAACTGAGGGGCGTGGAGGTGCTGAGCGGTGTGTGCTGTGTGCAACTCTGAACTGCAAACCGAATTGACTCATGAAATTGGCCACATGCACCAACCACCTCTGTTGGAGGTCGTTGGTTATGAGGAATTTCATCCGTAATTCGAGGGACACTATGTGACTATGATTGACTATGTGTCTTTCACACCTACAAAGCTGCTCTTGTCGTTGGTCGGACCCCAGTTACATCGACAGTCGAATGCGGACCCCAGTGACGACGTGTCGCTGCCGGGCGGAGTGTGGTGGGGTTGGGCACGGTCGCCTGAGAAGTCGAACACGTCTCGACGTATAGTCGAACTGCCCAGCACACGTATCGAGTGGAAACTGCGAGGGGTCCCCTGCCATCAAAGGATTTGGTTCTGAGATGAGCCATGCCTTTGATGCCACCCAAAGCATCTGTAGTTTCAGATTGAGATACGTGTAACCGACTCAAAACAAGCGCAACAAATCTTTTGACTCAGTTGGCTCTAGAGCACCTGTGGGAAGAAGCAACATCAGTTCCAGGCGCCAACAAGGTTTGCTCAGGATGGCGCCTAGACCAACGGAGCCGCTATTAGCCGCTATTAGAATACTGCTCAACACTTTAGCGGCCCTATGCAATTAGGGGCCTCCATCGTGTGAACTCAGTGTCTGAAAATCTCAGATCGAATTGAGCCTGTGCAAGCCGCTGACTCACTGGGTCAAAGCCATCAACTGCCCGTATGAGTACCAAGCGTCCGTGAGACATGCAGCTTCGCAAGTGCGCAGATGGTCAACATCTTCATCTTACGCTAGACGTGGGTGGGTTCAGCTCCTTGCAGTGCATCCTGTCTCGGACTTTCCCAGCATCCATCCGACTTTGGAACCGAAGAAGTTTGACCATTGCTCTTGAAAATGCAAATGATGTATTTCGGCTGCCGGTCCCAAAAACTCCACCGATTCGAGTTCAATCGGTGGCTGGATGGGCTGCCAAAATAGCTATATAGGTGGCTCCATGATCCATGGGGCCAACCGTCAGGGAGAGACTCCCACAAAATGCCCTGACTTTGTGGTGTGTCAGCGAATGGACACCAAATAAACCCCGACAGCAGTCTTTAGGTGACCTGGATCGTTAATGTGAGTATGTCAGATGTATACAGTATATGTATACATAAAGGTTCCACGACACATGTTCTCTTCCTCTGTACCACACTGCCTTCCACGGCCTATTTTGTCCCATCGTTCAATATCCTTTCACTGACGGACATGACCCATTCCTGAACCAAAGGATACTTCAGGATCTTCAGGACACCAAATGTCTTTGTTTACGTACTTTGGCATGGATCTGAACACAAGCTCCCAAACTGAATGGATCCTTGATGAAGAAGTGCCACCCAAAAGAGTTCAAACACACTAGTTTAATCTAGGTTATGGAACAATGTGTATATCATATATGTATATTACTAAACTGGTTAATCTCTTCCGTCCGTTGACCAGCCCCGTTTTGCGGACGGACTCGTTCTGCCCGACACTTCGCTGTGAACCAGCGAATAACTCAAAGGCGATCCACTGAAATTCATGTCCCAAAGCATTATACTTGCCATTGACAACACTGCCGTGTGTCTCAAAATCAAACGATGTCTATTCTATAGATATTCAACATAGCTTGACTCTCCCAATCGTCTCTTTAAGCTAGGTATCTTACGTAAATCTGCAAAAGAGCAAACATTCGGTGTTTTATTCCTAGCAAAGAAGCATGCTGCTTCGAGGCAGTGTTTGTGGGCCAAGCACAATTAAGGGTGTCTTTTGCCTGCGAGAATGCTAGCCCAAGTTGAACGAAACTGAATTGGGAAACTCCAAAATACCCAACATCTGAACCAAAAAACTCATGCAATAATATATATATATAATAGAAAATAGGCTTCGAACGTGAGACCCAACTCTACCAAACATGATGCATCTCGAACCGTTTCCTGCGACCATGTCGCGCGCATCTGCGCAACACGGGCTTGAGTGATACAAGGTGGGCATGCCTTTGTCAAGCGCCTGGCAATGTTTGGTGTCTTTTTGCTGGCACATCGTGCGGGGCGATCCGCTCCAAATGTTCAGCTACTCCTCCAGCAACTGCCTCACCACTCAAACCGCGACTGCTTTGCAGTCAACGTCAAAAGCTAAACGTCCCCACAGCTTGCCCCCGCATGTCGCTTGGCGAGCTATGACTCCCGGGAGTCCACGGGATTCGTTAGCACCCACCAAAGTGCAACCAATGGTCCTTCACTCTTGGTACGTGTAGGCCATTCCTCAATACCCAGTGCAACATCACTATAGAGACTCTATAAAGGACAACTTGGGGTCTGCACAGCCGTAACAGCCTCAACAATGTCACAGCCATTCGATTGCATTTGTATTTGATACCATCGTTTCTCTGAGAAAGGCTCCGGAGAGAACCGCTCTCTTCTGAATGGCTTGGCTCAAGATAGAGATATGGCCACATGGGCAGAATCGCACAAAAAACAGAGGAACTGATGGACATCGAGTTTTTTGGTTGATGATTTTTTGCATAGCCAGGCCACCCATGTGCATCTAACCAAAGAGCTACAGAGCACCTTTTCTGCCTGGGATCTCACTTTGATCGGGGCAATTGCTAAATCTTCCATTTGCCTGGTTAGTAACTGTCAACTTTCCAAACAGCCCGAGAACATCCCGGTTGTAGAGATTTGCAGTTCCTATCAAGTTCCATAGTAGTAGAATGGTTTGCTATTGGTCGTCCTAGAGTATCAAGATGACTGTACTCAGAAACCCATCAGGTGTCAGTACCACCAATTGTTTTGTGTTCGATTAAACGGAAAAGCTCAGGGTTTAGGGCTTTGCTGGAATGGCTGTGTGTCTCTTTAGCTTGCTGCATGATACAGCATGCTGACGACATGCTGACAACATTAAGCTCTACAGCACATGACAAACGCGGTTTTTCAAGGGGTATCTCTATGATTACGCAGTCCGGTTATCTGTTTTGCAAGATCACTGCTTCATGGCCCACTGAGCAGTACCGGCATCTCATCAGCACGGCACGGGCACGGCACATGCGGGGAAGAAGAGGTGTCAGTCTCCCTCCCAGGAGTGAGACCACAACCCCCCCCGGCTACTAGTAACAAGTGCATCGCTACTAGTAACAATGGCATTACTAGTAACAAGAAGCTACTATATAGTAGAATTCTCTCCTCGGATCATCCTCCCTCGAACCTAGCTGCCGAGCCCGGTTCCGGTCCCTTCGACTGCAGGGAGTTCGTTTGGTTCGATGGACCCAAGCCTTCGTTCTAGTGAGTCAGTTCGTGGACCGCTTGTCAGGTTTCTTTTGGGGGCTTGAACCACAGGATCACATAATTACTAGACACATTTCACCTTTGAACAATCAACTCGACGATGAGTTCGGTTGGTCTTCAGTGATCCCAAAGCAGAGAGATATGACACCCACCCCATGAAACAGTGACTGCTTGAACATGCATTGGACATGTCATGTATTTGTTTCAGATCTGCAGCCAGTAGGGAGGATGACACCAGTCAGGTTGCTCCGTCCATTTGCCGTCACCTCCCCAGTTTGAGATTCTGGAAAGCCTCCGCGAAAAGAGCAACTGGAAACCAACTGTAACTCTATTGTGCCACTATGCGAACTACCCAAGAAAGATCGGAGCTCCCTGTCATGGTTCTTCAAAAGAATCTCAGTAGTGCATCCCTACCCCACCAAGCCTCTGACCACTGCATGGGTGTGTGGGAGCGAGGGATTTGGGGTGCAGCATGCCTAGGATGCTGATGTCTTAAGAACGGGGACATCCAAATTTCAATGAGAAGAGTCGGAAACAGCAACAGCATGCAAAAACAACCTCTTTAAATACAACAACGACATGCAGTGAGGCCTTCCCCCCAAAAAGATAAGCGGTCCTTGAAAGGAGACCCATTCGTTCGGACTTGTTCAAGATTTGCTGGTCGCAGGAAGGCACCGACCCACCTTCTAATCGTTCCGTGAAAAAATCACAAACCCCCGACGTCTCTGATCAGCCTCCACTATAAGAACTGTTTTTCCTTTGGCCACGACCTAGATTTCCACCGCTGAGGGCCATGTTCTTCTTGTTGGAACTCCACACCTATCTTCTTGTCGCAAGCTCAGGCTTTCTCTCGGGAATGAAGGTGCTGAGAGTGGTGGAGTATCAGCATTCACCATCCGTTCAAGATTCTATTTTTTGGATGCTAAAGGATGCGACAAAAGGCACTGTTTCCAAAAGAATAGTGACATCACGTGACCATCGTCCCACCATGTTCGACACCCAAAGAGTGAGCCTTGGTCGCACAGCGTGTTCTTTTTTCTCTAGAATCAATCAGCATGAATCACCTAGAAATGGATGGCGGCATGATCACAAATCCTAGCAATTGACACGCTCCCGAGGCAGATTTCGGAAAGAACACGGTTTCTTCTTCTTCTTCGAGTCGGTTTTCATTGACACCTGGGTATGACCAAGCCCCGTGAATTCCTCGGCAGGTTTGGAAGATTGTAGAACTGCCGATCATGTTGAACGGTTAGGGGATTTCATCAAGATAGATCCTGGGGCTTGCGGTTTTTCTTTCCATAGGTGTTGGAGGGATCCTGTTCGTTTTGTTCAAATCAACGCGAAACGAGGAGGCTGGGATCACGTCGTGGTGTCGCGTCTCTACGCCTGCGCTCAGGTGAGACCAGAACACCTGGGCCCAGGCTACCATGACCATTTGCAGGATCAGCTCCGACAAAAGGCAGGGGGAGCATTTCGATGAGTTTCGCTGCTAGCGATTTATTGGACGAAATGCCAAATTTTTGAAACACCATTGGACACGACACATGTGTGTTTTGATGAAAGACAAGGTTGGATCAGAACCCAGAACACCCAACACTGGGCCTTTTGATGACTTTCCCTGTTGTATCTTTTTGTCCTTTCCACGGACTCTGTTGACGACCATGTCTGTCTTGTTGAACACCTGCTGAGCCAAAACACCCACCTTCCAGGTGGAGGGCAGTGTCCAGGACAAGGCTGGCTTGATCATTGCGGTTGAGCACAGCGAGCCGCGAAGCAGCAGGAACATGCGCAGACCAACGGACGTGCTTCGACCAACGCAAGAACTGTGACGAATGCACGGGTGATTGGAGCCGCCGAGGAAGAATTATACATATTTATACATATATAATTGATAGTTGTGAATATAGTCTATTAATAGTATACAATTCATTGTCATGATTTGTTTGCGGAAGACTCTGGGGTTTGAGATTTTCCGAACCCTCCAAAAGTTTGTTCTATTTTCTGTAACAAATGTCATGTTGCACTGCGAAGTTTTTTTGCGCTGCGGAGACGGGTCGGGTTTTCGCGTGCTTTCCCCATGTTGCTCCCTCGAGTGAACCGGTCAATTCGTGGTGTTGGGCGCTTAGGGGGAGCTTCAGACAGATGCACCTGAACTCCCAACCACCAGCTAGCTGGTGCGTGGCGGCTCTCCCTCCTCTGGTTATGGGCCATCTGGCCACACACGGATTCCCTTCGTACACCACCAGTTGCCCGTTCGATCGGCCCAGCTGCTGGGTGGTTCTGAGGCCGGTGGACAAGGGGAAGCTGCACGAAGGACCGGTACACATGGTAGGACGGCCTTTATTCAATGGCTTTCCAGGCCACCCCTTCAACCCCCTGGGAGTGTGCTTCCTGGGTTTTTCGATGACCGAAGACTTTTCAACCACATTTGTTTCGTCTCTCCCTCCAAGCATGGTCCGGTCAAATGGACCCACTCAGGGGCAGAAAGGGTTTGCCAATGTTCGTTTCAGGGTTTCTCAATGTTCCGCTTCCAGTTGAATGCAGCATGGGTGGAGTGTGGAATGATCCCTTCGGCCCAATAGGTGTTGTTTCCCTTGGGCTCGGTTCGGCTCGGTGAGGGGTGTGAAGCACCAAATGAAGCTGTAAGCTGTATTTTGGTAAGTGTTAGTATATATTTCGATCACTATATTAGTAAGTGTTTGGTTCCTCTGCAAAGCCATTGCTGCCATTGCTCATCCTATGTGATCTTGGTTTTCATACCTCAATTCCTTCAGATTTCCATCAATCAACATGGGATTTTGGCACGGTTGGTGCTTCGCTCGGCACAAACATTACAAACATGTTTTCCTCTGGCCTGTCTCACTCCACCTGCGTGGGTTCTTCAGGAACTGGGCTGGTCATGGTCCCCATGAAATATCGGGCTCTGGTCCTGCAGCTCTTCAAGAATGAGGCCGTTGCAGTCCGCCGTGCTGGTGAACCCAATCGGCTCGCGGCGAGCCCTCAGCGCGAGCCCGGGTGGGTTTTGCGGATGGGTGACCTTGCCGGATTGGTAGCTGAGGGAACTAACACCAAAAGGGTGGCAAGGAAGTAAGCTAAAGAGATGCCGACCATCCCCTGGTCCTTCAGGGTTCAGGCCAACCATATGGTTTCAAGCGGCACGTTCACCTCGCCATCCTGGATGCAGGCCTTCTCGTGACCCCCCTAAACCCCTTCTCGTGACCAGGTGGTGGATGTGGAGGTGACCGAAGTGAACAAGCTAGGCTTCTTCGCCGAGGCTGCGCAGGGCGCTGCGCAGGGCTGCGCCGCTGCGGAAGATCTGGCTCCCTCAACATGGAAGAACAAGGAAAGCCGATGGCCGTAGAATGACGTGAAATGGCCCAAGTGCCTAGCAAAATGCAGCTCCGCAGTTCAGCTCACCTGATTTGTTCACATACATCAACATGTTCATGAAATCGTGCCAGAAAGGGGTTCCAAGGAAAGTCGGTGGGAAAATAAACTTCTCTCTGTGACCAAACCACACAGGCACGGACCGAGGCCGCTCAAATTGAATGCCCACGGGCGACGCCCAACTTGACCATGCGAGTGGCACCAAAGACAGTTGCTTGGTTGCTTGGGCTGCCAGCAGTGGCTGATAGATTGCACGGTGCGTCTCCGATGCAAGACACACAAAATGCATGGATCGATTGAGAGATTTGATTTACTTGGCTGCGCGTCGATGGGTACGCCCCGCTTGGTGGCGAGGATTGGGCTACCTACAATCCTTGCATGCAATGGGTTGGTGCCGGGCCCACATACCTAGCAAGGATGCTACTAGGGGCTCCTGGCATCGCTACTAGGAGCAAGGACGCTACTAGGGGCTCCTGGCGTCGCTACTAGGAACAAGAAGCTTCTAGGGGCTCCTGGCCTTACTACTCTCTAATCATTTGTATCTATGTCTTTCATGGGTTCCACAGCGAAGTCAATTCTTGCAGCACATCATGGCGGCAAACACAGGCTCCTTGGTTCATGGTTCTCTCACGTCATTGTATTCAACCTCCACCGCTTCTTCTCATTCCCACGCAAATCGGTGAACTCGGGTTGGCCGCTCGTTCGCGCAGTAACTTGCTCAGAACTGCATGTGTTTGTTCTTCGTTATGACATGGAGTCCAATTTTATATTGGCCCCGTTCGAAAGCCCGTTCCTTGTGTGCAACCTTGTAACGGACATTAACACTGAGCAGCTGCAGAACGACTTCTCGATGGGCGAGGTAGATCGTGTTAAGGCAGACGGCAAATATACATCTTGTATCATTTTGTATCGTTGTGTTGCAATCGTTTCTTGCATTCTTAGTTCTTGTGGATTTTGTTTCCAGGTCTGTCTGATTGACGATTCTTGTTGGTTTTTTGTTGGGTATGAATGGATAATGTACTGATACGTCTGTTTCATTTGTCTTCTTAAGGTTCTGATGCTTGGCGAGCAGTATGCAATTGCTGCCATAACATACGTAGATCCTCTATCTGCAGAGCGGGCCATTTTGGAACATTTTTGGTCTTTTTCGAACGAGCGCATACTGTACTTGTTTTTGCACTTGTCATTATGAAAGGGAGTTTACAGTATACATCCCCGGAGTGTTCTAGTGTCCTGTGTGTGTTCTTTGCTTGCTTGCTTGTTTGTTTATTTTGTGTCGGCACCACCTTCTCCTCACAAGCTACCCCTGTTACGCTTTTCCACCGACATGTAGACCAGAATCCGCGGTGGCAGTAGCGGATTCTGGTCCCGGCGCCACGTGTTGCCAGCTGGGCCCGGCGCGGATCTTTGTCTCCAAGTCGATGGTCCCGGAGGGCTGGTCCTACTCCGAGGCGGACGCACGGGGTGGACGTGGGGTGGACGAAAGGATTTGGGGTGGAAAGCTTGGACACGAAGACTTGAAACACCGGGAGAAGATTCCGTGTCTTCTGCCTAATTACAGGCCCTCTATCTACAAACTGGAGTCCTGTACCTTGATGCCTATTTATAGTTGAGCCTCTTGTACCACCAGCACCAAGTCGCCAAGCTTCTTTTTCACTCGTTTCTTGGAGGATTTTCCGTTTTCATGGTGAAACTCCTTGCGCCTGGAGCGGGGACCGGGGGGGCCGTCGGTTCTCCCTGGTCCGAGGACGATGCCAGTTCCAGCTTCGTCGGGATGCGCAGAAGTTCCTGCCAAGCGATATGAAGCGAGATGAAGCGAGGAAAGACAACATGTGAAAAAGGCATAATTAGGGTAGCTCTTTAAAGACTCCAGTGTAAACTGTTAGGGTTAAAACAGGGAGGGGTTAATCACATCAAGGCATCAAGCCTGACCTGGTATTTGCTGAATCACAAAGACAGGTCTTGGCCAACCACGAGGTAAATCACCACAAAAGGGAGTTCAGTGAGGGGTCGTGTGTGTGTGTGTGTGTTTCTTTTTTTTTCCGATGGTGCTTTCGGGGACTGTGTTGGGAGGTGCGAGGTGTAGGGTGCCCTTAATCCCTTAGAGTTTAAGTCCAAGAACTAGAATGAACATGAACGTCATCCAAAGCTGTTCTTGTGTGTGGCTTTGATCCAGAAGCTGGTTTCAGTTGTGGCTGCATGAGGGATGATGATTTGTTTTGAACTCAAACCAGAGCACACAAACATTCCACCTGCCACACAATGGTTCATGGCTATTTTTTTGATGGGCTGGTTGTCAACTACCGCCAGTTGTAGTTATCATCACTGTATGTCATATTTGCTTGTAACTCATTGTGGTGATTGGCAATTCACGGTTCGTGATCCATTTTGACCAGTTTGGAATCCAACGGAAACGTGTTGGTAGCAGCTGTGTCCGACACGGAACCGACTCTCAGGTCTCTGCAGATGGCACCAAGGTGATCCGCCGCGCAGCTCGGCGAAAGGAATCGGAGTGGTTGACTAGGAGGTGTTCCTGTGGTAATTTGAGGGTTGATGACCTTCAATAAGCTCAGAAACACATCTGAGATTGAAGATATTGAAGGTATTAGGAGTATTTACAGTTACAATACTAATTAATGTTTTTTTCGGATGACGCTCGACAAGAAGGCAGAAAACAGGCCAGTTGAAGTCTGAAGCCTACAAGAACGGACATGCGGTGCCGACAGTCGACCGATATTTTATCCTCAAGACATCAACCGTTCTTCATGGCATGAGGTGGGGTGTATATAACTCGTTTGGCATGTGCTGCAGAAAGGAGTACTGTTTATGGACAGTTTACCCAGAAGCACCACAGGACACCTCAATCTTCAAGCCGCTAGATTCATGCGGAACATGGGGATTCCTATGGTAACTTGGTGCAAGATCATTTAGCCATCAACCGCGTGCTTGTTCAAGGCAACTCACTGTTCTTGTGGCGCAACTCTTCAGTCTGTAATTAGTTTTGAGGTAGAGAACCTCCAAGGCAGAATGGTCTTCCAATTATACCTCTTCTCTTTGAGTTCTTTTGCCAATGTGGAGTTGTGGGGGCCCGGGCATCCGGGGGCATTTGCCTGGGCCAATTCAGGGCAGCGACGTGCGTGTGGGGGTGGCCCAGTTCTGGGGACAGGGTCAGGCCTGAGGGTTTGGTACCTACCTTTGCCATCATTTCTCATATTAGTCTCTACAAGATGGGACCTCCCACTTTGGTATTCTCTTCCCATTTTGAAGTACAAGACAGACCAGATCAGTCTGCAAAACGCGTCTTGGCCGCATGCTCGGCTTGGGCCCTTCCAGGCTCCGGAGTAACATTATTTCAGCTCCAGCGATCCAACCGCGAGCGATGCTCGTGAGTTCAACCAGCCAAGTGTTCCATCCACTCAGTGTCCATAGCAGCTAAGCTCGGTGAAACAACAGGGTACGATGGAAGTAAGAAGACAGCGAACTCGACAGCGCGAACTCGACAGCGCGCTGCGTCCACTTTTGCCAGACCCCTCAAGCCCCAAAGTGGTCCAACCAAGCATACCGTATACGCACTGGTAGCAGCCTACACCATGGTTGCTTGGCCATTCCGGAGCTGGTCCGTGCGAGCCTTGGGTCGAAGCATTTGGCACCCCATTGGCACCCCAAAGCCACACCTAACCTGCGTGCCAGGGGAGGTCGGGTGCTTCTTCCCATATGCCATTGACAGATACCAGACCTGGTGTTGCGGATCCGGTGAAATGGCTTTCCCTATGGGTGAATGCCCTTCTCAGGAATATGTGTTGATTCTTTCCGGG